>JABFPN010005954.1:0-12284 GCA_022817305.1 Leptoteleia sp. ZL-2020
GTTTCGGGTCAGATTTAACCGCGCACAGTCATTCGCAACCACTTGATTCTCGACCTCAGACCAGCACTGCTATTCTTTCGCGCGCGTTGCAGTGGTCTTTAATTGCTACATTTTTCTTCGTTGAATAAAGAAAAGAGAAGTAATTACAATTACAAAATACCCGGAACACGAAAGTTTACGTGTCGTAGCATTGAACCTTAAAACTTCGATATGTGTATTGACGTTTCGTACATTTAAACACCACTATATCGAGGAAAGAATTAATATTTACAAGACTAACAAATATTTACAGAATAGTTAGGATATACTTGTGTATTATGAAACATTTCATATATTATGTAAATCTAATTTAAAAATTGTGCAATGATGAATTGCATGTTTTTCATATCATACAACGCAAAAAAATTAACAACTAATTTTCTTATATCTTGTAGTAAAAGGTGAATATACGTTTAAAGCAATTTATATTTCACACAATATAATGTTTCTGATTATTTAAACCAGAAGTGTATATATAAAAACATGTATTTTAATTTGTCTAACTGGATTTAATAAAAATAGTATAACAAAATAAGACAATATTTCTTATTATTAAATTAAAATTGCAAAATTTTAAGTATTTAATTTTAGACATAAAAAATTATTGTATTATACTTTTCTTCAGTGTAATAAAACTTTGATTTTTGGCAATGTAAGTTTATATTTGTTTAATCGTTTAAAGGTAGTATACACGTTTACGTTCTTTCTCTGAAGAATTTTTTAAACATTTGATTGCAGTGTTATATGTTTTATTCAGACTTTTAATATTACCACAAGAAAATATTCCGGAAAAATATTAAAGAAAGATTTTTTAATACGTCGAATTATCAAAAATTTGTACGTGCATTAGATAAGATAATTCGTTTACAATATTTTAATTACTCTTTACCCTGTATTTATTAGAACTTTCATTGGCAGTTAAACAATATATTTTTACAAACTTTCCTTATAACCGTTTGTTTAAAAAAAAAAAAAAAATCAAAATATTCAGAAAATAATAGAAAACTATGACGGTATTTTAACCTCCCAACATTTAATGTACTGTTCAGTTCGCGAAATAAAATTTTGATTGTTTTATATTTATATTTTACGCAATTTAGCTCAGCTGTTTACGCGGTAAGTTATATTCAATACCATAATACTACAAGTGTAACATAAAATTAAAAAAAAGAATAGATTGCTATTAAGGAAAATTAGATTTTTTAAAATTATTTTCGTTACTCTACGCGCTGGATATCGCTTAAAACTGCAATTTACCGTAACAATAAAATAATGATAAAGTACCAAAATGATATCAGCTGTTATTTTGAGCATGCAAATCACATTCGTTAGATAAATTTTAAAAACGTTATATAAAACGATACAATTACGCTTGAATGCAATTATAAAGCAAAATATAATGTATTCAACTATAGAGTTATTATTTTTGTTTGCGAAATATCAATAAAATCGTAATAATAACTCGTAATAAGAGTATCAAAAATGCAAACAATAGATTACGTGCTGTACGAGATAGAACGAAAATGGGAAGAAAGAAAAATGAAGCGTATGAATCAGTTCAATAATCGGCGAATTGCATTCAGCGAATTTGATTCGTAAATAACTGATCCGAAAGTTTTAATTCGTCCCTCTTATAATTGTAATGTATATAATGCATCCCGGCCGATAATAATAAATTCATGCGATTTACTTTTAACTAGCGCAACCCACTGCAATTTATCTTAATGATATTCATAATCACCGTGAATATTAAAAATGTTTCACGGTGCTTAAAACAGTAAAACTAAAGATCGCCATGTTTATAGAATACAAAGAGCAGTGTTACTCCAAGAGACAAGTATGAAATCAGCGTGGCGCAGTTATGCGTAAAAGTGTGAAATGTAATTATGTTGAAATTCGATAAAGACTTGAAGGAGAGTTTTGCATTAATTTTTAGGCACAATGCTCGACGTAAACTCGTCGCGCATGCACATCACCCCTAACACACGAACACACATAGGCATGACGTGGTAAACGCACATGCTCATATACATACTCTCGTACGCAGATCGTGGTACATACGTACCTACTTATATATCGCGCATACCACTCGACCTGTTTCCACGAGAGAATCTTCTGAGGTACGAGCGACCGTCACAGAAATGTTCTTACACGTTCAGTGATGCTTTCGCACCAGCTTTTAAAGCGCGAACTTCCAACATTATGAGAATCACGTATATTCTTCGCGGTCATGTACACGACCGTGATAAATAATTGATTTACAGTAGAAACTCTCGCACTTTTCACTCGACATCCCGCAACGACTGTGCCATGGCTCTCAAGCAATAACATAAATTATTTGACCGAGTCATTTAACATTTTTGATTGACTTTTCATCTATCGGGGTAAAAAGTTTTCGCCGACAACTTTCCTTTCGTTTTTTAAATATATATACTTATAAATTTTTTCCACCTCTTATTTCATGAAATTTATATTCAACTTTGTCTTGTTCGGAACTCGCCCCTCTATATCACTTTTGCGAGTTAATATTTGTTTTAGAAAAGTTTTCAATGTATTTGTTGAAATAACACTGCATTGAAAGGAGTCTATTCGTGAAAGTTTTTGCGCGCAGCCTCGCAAAATTGAAAAAATGGTGAAAAATTCAAATTTCTCGCAGAGCAAGTATTTCAGAAGACCAGAAAAGAAATGAAAGAAGCATTCGAAATTCGCATTCTTGTTGGCGAAAAAAGGTGAAGGAAGTAGAACCTTTTTTGTTCCGACGGGAAAAAAATTTGCATAACTACCCCGGTTCAAAGTCCAACGAGATATGAAGAATTTAATTAAAACTGTTGTGCGTTAAAAAATAAAAAAAAGGAGAAGAAGAAAAGATGTCGATAAAAGAGACAAGAACAAACGTCGAATGCATTGTCGTCATAATGTACCGTACAGTTTACTAATTTCACCTTTTCGCTGCTCGTTCATTGTCCTTTAATTGAAATGAAATTGAACGTTTCGCGCATGCTCATTTAAATAATCAGTAGTTTGATCTTTTACCCCCTACTCATTCATTTGTCAACTAAAAAATAATTGCTCAAAGAGTTACTTGATTAATATTCTCTAAAAAAAAAAAGATTTCAATGTCACAGAATTAACTACAAATGATTCATCTGCGGACTGGAGACAAATGTCTTTAACTTGTGCTATATGCGTCAAACTATGTCGCATTATAACTCAATACCTTAAATTCACACCCTTTAAGGAGCGAGCAATGTTCTGCATTATTATAATATTGAAATATATGATTGAATATGCTAAAGAAAGATTCAATATTTGTTTATCCATAGCATTGATATAAGTATTGAAATTAATCAAAATATGCAAAACTCTGAAGTATATACATGTAGCTAAATATATAAATATATATATATATATATACATATATTTATACATATATGGCTGTAAAATACAATTTTATTGCAACTATATTGTATGCTATGTGAGTTACAATTTTGCCATTTCTTATTTGTTAATGATATTAGAAAAAAACAACTCCATCAAGGCAATTGCAAAAAGTTCTGTGGCACATATGACTAAATTTGTCATTATATGTGTCAAAATGTACGCTCATTCTTACATTTTGACACAGATATTACCCTACTGACCGAATGTGATTTGTTTACGACTCGGGTCTAAATCCCACAAATAAGCGAAACGTGGCTAATCCTGACAATCAGAATTATTTTAACGCGAAGGCGTGGCTTTCGCATCAAAATGTTTGTAAATGCTTGGAATTTGTTTGCGAGAGATTTCACTGTATTCTCACTTCGCTACACGTCTATTATTTACAAAATGGATGCGAGAAGCACCTTCGAGAACACTTAACTGACGAGTTCATCGAGTGAATCGATCGCGAGGTCGGTTCATTGAGGCTGTTCACCGGCCTTTCGCCGGATCGTCAATCTCCAGGGTCGCTGAAGCAAGTCGCCTTTTGAGCACAAACCCCATTAAAATCCATAACAAAGCTCGAAAGAACCGTTTCGTGTCATTTAGTATTCACAGACGTTGTATCACCAGAAGGGACCGTTCCTGCAGCAGCCTTCATTACCCTGATATCTGAACAAAACGCTCACCCTCGACTCAGTTCGACGTGTCCAAATACTTGAACGGAGTATTCTTCAGAGTCTCGTGCCTTTCGTGACTTCGCTCGTGACTTCGAGAGAAGCCTTTTTTAACGCGTCCAACTTCTCCACGTAGGCCGCGTCGAGTTTCACTTTGCCGTCGTCGCCATTGGTGCCTGGAGAAAGTTTGCCCGATCCCCCGGTAATGGTTGCTATCGACGCAGAGTTAGCGTTTGCCATGTTGTTTCCTAGCCTGGTGCTACCAGCGTACAATCTGGGCCTACCAGGGAAGCACTTCGACAACTTCACAGCCAGAGGATGTAACAGGTACTCCTCGTAAGCATCCGCCTTTTCGTCCGCCGTCAACAAACTAATCACAATGCCAACGAAGACAGTTGATAAGCTTCCGATCAAAGCATAATACATGTACGTAATACCATAGATGTACTCCAAAGGGCTATCAGAGCCAATTTCCAAGATTGGACCTTCGGTGAAAGTGTCACGAAGCTTTGGAGAGGTATTTAAATGTATGATTTCGGCTAAGTTCGTAGAATTGATTACGTGATCGGAAAATGTGTCATTTTGACAGTTTGAGGTAGATAATGGTAAAATTTCCTTGGAAGGATTCAGAGATAGTCTGCCAAAGGTTAACCACAACGTTGTTATGTGGCTGAAAATCATTCCGGCTGAAGCACCCTTCCAGTTAGCACATGGCACTAACATCGCCAACACGAATACTCCGAGTAGTGGTCCCGAAGTAGCTGAAGTCATCAACATAGATGACTCGATGACCCCAGACAACATACCAACTAGGAAGCTAGCACCAATTATTAAAAGACCGTAAACAACAGCAATTACTTTGATAAGTCGTAATTGTTGCACGTCTTTCAAGTTTTGCAGTCCTGGTATTTGACTGAGGAAGTCCTCAAATGTAACGGTTGAAAGAGAATTTAAGTTGGATACCGCTAGAGTGAGAGCACTGTTGAAGAGGGTCGCCATCACTAGGCCTAAGAGTCCGGGGAGGTAGTAGAACTTGTCTTCCACGTAGAAAGGCACGATTTCGTCGTACTTAGAGATGAGTCCAAGTGTAAAAGGGTCACAGTCGGCGTAATTTGTGAATATAACCATGCCTACTACCCAAGACAGGGAAAAGAGTACGGCGATAACGGGAACATTGGCCATCATAGTTCTGAAACAGTTTAAAAATCAGTTTCAATAACTTCATATTTTAATCATTAATAATTTACATGTAATGTGATAATGATGTAACAGAAAGTAGTCGAAATTTATTTAATAACAAAATTTAGATTTTATGAATTTAAAATACTAATATTTTTATTAAAAAACTAAATATGAAATCAAATGAAATTATAATCAAAATAAACTGGAAAAATGGTACATCATAACAAGTAATAATAATAAAATGAAGCTTATGGTAATGTTTTTAAGAGCAAAATTAGTCGACACAACGACTTAGTAAACAGCACATATTATTTTGAGTGGAGACTTCTGTTTTCGATTGTGATAAGTAATATCGAAATTAAAATATAAACGTCGGGTATTGGTAACATAGAAAATAAGCTATTAAAAGTTGAAGGAGAAAAAAAAACAAAAAAAAAAAAGAATAAATCGAAAGTGTTGAACGTAATGTAGAGGAAAAAAAATAAGACGAAAAGAAACGGTGTTATTAGGAGAAGAAAAATGTTGAAGATAAAATAGAAAACGGCGAAGCATGGAGTGGAGGAAAACGAGAGGAAAGGAAAAAGGAAATAAAAGCTGGCGAATAAAAAACTGTAGCCGGATTCAAGATGAATAATTAGGTGGAAATATGTCCAAGAAGAGAAACGACGAGGAAAATTAAATTAAGTTTATAAAAGGTTTGAAAGAACCGACTAATAGGAGATCAAGGGATGTGTGTTAATAACAAATCATAAAGTTCACTTGAAATAGCGAAATTGTATAAAATTATAATTGGAAAAATTTAATAAAATATAAATGTATCTCGTTAGCTCAACAAACTATAATATACAGTTTATCTTAAAATTATTTAGCATTTTAAAGGAATTTGCTGGAAACCACTTAAATTGTGATGAAAAAAGTTAAATATATTAAAATAATTATGCCTTAAAAGATATTGAAATTAAAAAAAATGTCTCATTTCAGTAAATATATCAAATGAGAAGCCTGATATTTTTTATAGGTAATACAACGTGATATTTGAGGATTTCCAAATTTAATTTAATTTGACATCTAATGGACAAAACATAAACTAAAAAGCTTGCCAAAAATTAGAATTCAGTTTATTAATATGTGTAATCCCTGGTTTCTAATGTTTAATATTCATTTCTCTGCGTGTGCATGGCAGCAATTTTGGTAAAGTTAAATTGTATTTTGCCAATTAGAAATAAGCCGTTTAAACTTGAAATTTTTGCAACGCACGTTATTCGGATTAATACGCAACTTTCGAAAAGTTTACAACATTCTTGTTAAGAGGTTGTTTTAAAGTTATGTAAAATATTTAAAGTTGTACTTCTGATGTTAACGCGAATTGGCTACATTTTGTACTCATTTCATAAAAAAGCAGAATATTACAAAAGCCATACCAGCGCGCTCAAACTATTAAGTAACTAGGGTTGTACGGTTTTTCAAGTAAAATGATTAAAGTGTTTGTGGATCTCTACTTTTTGTTTAAATGCACAATATAACTTGAGCTGGACTGTAGAGTATGTTCTTTGGTTTACTTCGTGCATTAGCTTTAATAACTATTTTACGTAGAACAAGTTCTTAAAATTACTGCTTTATTAATTTTTCAATTTAAACTTTCTTATAATTTTTTCTGTTAACCAAACATAAACTTCTAAGTTCTTATTTTTAATTTAAAATTTTATTTTGATATTCACATTATTTATATAGTTAATTACACTAAGAGAAATATTATGAAGAAAAATTTCAATTATCTCTAATTAACGTATCATATTGAGCAGATTTTTATTTTTTATTATAAGTTTTTACTAGAGATTATTGGAATTTTCCCATATTATTTCTCTCAGTGTACATGTATTAAAATATTAGTTTACATCATTTTATGAAGAATATTAATAAATTAAAATTTCTCGTAAATGTAAATTAAATCAAAACAATTTTTTTTCTTTCTCATTGAAGAGCAAAATGAAATTTGGAAGAATCAATGTTATATTGCTATTTGGATAATTCTTTAACGTGTTAACAATTATGAGGGGACGCTAATGTATAATGAATTATTACACGTGAAAAGTTGTCAAAGAGGACATTGTAAGCAAAGAACTAAACGATATCGAACAAAATTGATTATTCGGCAAATGAGTCGACAGATATAATTCAACGTCTCTGATTTCTAAGGATATGTTCAAGGTCGTCATAAACTTTATAATTATAAATCATCAATTTTAAGAGTGTATATTATATAATTGAGTAAACTTGTAACATAATTGATAAATCCTATAATTGTATATAAATATAAATCAACATCAAATAAATAATTCATTAAACGTTAATGGTTCTTTGATTTTTCGTCTATCTGAAATTTTAATATTACAGTAACAATGGAAATGACGTTATATTAATTATTATAATATTGGTCTGGTTGTAATAAATTATAAAAGATTATATTACATAACATTTATAATAACAGTAATTAGTAACATTTATATTATCTTTATATTATTTCAAGTTAAATTACTGATTTAGTGTTAACCATTTTAGTTTTAGTCGTGCTATTAGAAATTCGTCCTAAATTATTCCTTGTTTTATGTAGATTTATCTAACTAAATATCATAGTTTCAACTCATGCAGATTAATAAGAAACTCATGTGTACGAGAAATATTAAAATTTAAGTATATGAAAATTCATTGCAGGAAAATAAAACGCGATAGAAAATTTTAATCAATCAGGTTTCCATAATTGTTAAAAAATATTTAATCATTAAGTATTTAAGCAATATAAAAGTTTTATTTAGCACACTCAGGTAAAAGTTAGAAAAAATTTTTATTTTTCAGTGCAAATTGCAAATTACTCTGTTAATTACACAATTTATATATATATATACAAGTAATATATAAAATGATGTATTGGAAATAAGAATGAATTTTAATTAATTTTATTAAAATGTCTGTTACGCATAAATATATTTTAATTTAATCTATATAAAAATCATGATTACAAATAACGATCATATTTCAATTTGTTTGATATATATTTGCGATAAACAGTTCATTCTATTTTGCCATTGCATGTTTATATTGCAATAATTACAAAATGTCCCTAACATATTCGAATAATGCCGCTTTTTTTATTTAGGATATTTAGTCAATGTTGTAAAAGCATGAAAATGCTGGACTTAAAAAAAAAGTTTCGCTTTTATCCAATTTTGTTACCATCGAAAAATCCCACGAGTAAAGGAGGATGAAATTTCTATAACGAATTTTTGGCGAAAAAATTCAATTGAAATTTTGAATCAGCTCGAAAATAAGATTAAATATTTTTACAACAATTTGTTACCCAAAATAACATCCTTTATTGATTGTTAGTAGCAATAATAGTAAAATATATTTAATTTTTCATTCTTCAAATAAGTTTAGTCCGGAGGGCAATTTATAAATATATAAATGATATATATATATATATATATATATATATATATATATTTTTATTTTATTTTGACGGCTAATAAAGCATTGTACTCAACTCGAAGATAAAAGAAATATTATCATTTCACCGAGAGAAATGCTATATTTTAAAACAATTCGGAAATACGTGCGCATTTGTAGAATTCCTTTCAATATGATATAGTAAAATATATAAAACATGTTTTAAAAAAATATCCGAAAAATACATGACGATCCTATAAAACATCAATATAAAATCACCAGTTTACAACCACAATCTGGAAGAGCTGAAATCTGGAAGGATATTGGTGTTTGTTAAACTGTAATGTAAATGTGAATGGGGCGGGGTCTAAGTTATTTCAATCGCGGATATATATAATATAAGACATATATTTCTATATAATAGACGGCGTAGAGTGGTGGTAAAGAATGAGACTGGTTATTGTGAGCTAACCAGTTCTATTCCTTGTAAACATTCTTTTTGGTATTTTTGTAAAGTACCATATCATATTTTAAGGGATGCTATAAAAACACACGTATGCCTGAGCTATTATAAAATGTAATAGTAACTATTAATTAATTTCTCTTATTGTAACTATACTATCAACGTCCCATACTACCAACTTAAGATCATATTTTCTCGATAAATAAATAATATATTGTTCCTTTCCATATGACAATATATAAAAGAAGAATTATGTTAGTAATTTACTATTAAATTCATTTGTTTTTATAAATGAAACGAACGAACGTTCGTTTACATATGAAACGAAATTTCTTCAACCTTCTATTATTGCTTTATTAATAATACTGAAAGGTTTTTTACGTTAAATTGTTATCATTGAAAGTTTGTAATGACAAAGAGTAATTTTGCCAAAAACAGTTACTTTAAATTGTTATGGTTACTTTATTGTTTGTAATCATTACTAATATAAATATCCATTTCCTTCTATAATAATATTCAATCAAAATAGAATGTTAACTTGTTTACTGAATAAAAAAAACCTGACTGCAACAACTAATCAATAGAAAACTGCTTTTTCTTCAAAACAATTGTAAAATTACACCCATAGCTTTCCATCACATTTAAAACGTAAAAAAGCGTCTTAGAAAAAAGTCCGCAAAAAATCTCTTCCGTCCACTTAGCATATCAACCGTGATGTAATGATGCGGCAATTTTTTTCAGCCGGCAAATTCATTTGTTCTGTTGTGCCGGTATTTTTTCGCAGATACAAAAAAGTGGAAAACATCACTCAAATCGATACCCCTTTTTTTACAGACGTACATTTTCGATAAAAATGGCAAACAGTTGAACACAAAAAAAAAAAAATAAAAACAAAAAGTAAGTAAGATACATGAGTTATTAATAAATGAAATGGATTCCGTTGGAACAATTCAGGGCGAATAAACGAAAACTGCGCGCTCCAATGAGAAGGCATTTTGCGGGAGGATGGTTTTTGAATTGGCTAAAAATTAATGGCACGCTGTTAAGTTGAAGGCACATTGTTAAGCCAATCGTAAACATTTTTGAGCTACAATATTGCGCTTCTGAAATACCGTGTTTCGACGCAAAGATTGTTCCTTTATCTGACTAACTAACAGTGAGACTGTAAACTGAAATTGCTTTGACCCGAATTCGGGATTACTTGACTTGTATAAAAGGCAACATTTTAAATAACAAGACAAAAAAAAAAAAAAAAAAAAGAAAAGAAAACCCTCGAAAGAAGAATTGATCACCCCCTGCTCTGGCTGTAAAGTCCGCGACAAAAGTAATTAGTATGTGCGAAAATATTGTTCCGCCGTCTTCTCTTGTGTATTATCCGTAATTGGTTTAAGGGGCAACGCGAGGCTCTTTCTCTTTCGCATTTGCAGCTCACGTCATGCATTTTAATAGTTTCGTCGGTAGATTGGAAATTGTTTTGATAAATCTCATGAACTTGGTTTGTCTTTGATAAGACGATGATCCAATTTGAAAGAAGGAAGTTTATCGGAAAGGATAACGCAGATAAGTTATTTTCAACGTTAATATCGTAATCGATAATAGGAACGAAACGGATTTTCTTGGATAGATAATCCGCTGAAGGGATTAACGTTAGTTATTTATTTAAACATTTTTTAAATAAGTTACTTACTTTACAACTTTACGCCGGCTGCTCATGCTGCAATACCTTTGCACAAAATTTTGCTGGCACCCGAAAATGGACAGGCTCATGAATAGTTGACCCAACATCGCTGACACGGTGGTCACCCGAATCGTCGGATCCAAATCGAAGCTGTAACGAGAAAAAGATCAATCCATTTATTTATCAATTGCACTTTTGCAAAAGGCACTATTACGTATCCCATTGTTTTTAAACACTGAGAGAACAATTCAGCATACATAACTGGGATTGTGTGTAATTAGCTTTCGTGATAACCATAAAATTATTAGTTCTTAAGGTTGATATGTTTAAATTCACTCAGATATTATTTTTAATCAGGGTATGTAGTCAATTTTACGAAACACTGAGAAAATATTTATGATAAAAGTTATTATATTATATTAAAAAGAGGGGACAAAGACAAGGATAATTTTTATTATACCGTATATTAAATATATGAAAAAGTTTTGTTTACAAAAGAAAGAAACGTTTCGGTTACATCTGAACCGACCGTTACGAAACGAACGTATTGTTTATCTATGAAACGAACGTATAGTTTACCTTTGAAACGACCGTTTTGTTTACACTGAGAAAAAAATAACAACTTGTACAATACTGATAATCTCCATTAAAATGTATTTTAAATATCACAAGAATTGTAATTTGTCCCCATTTTTACATTTAGTATAATAATTTTTATCCCAACTTTTTTTTTCAGTGTACATATGAACCGATCGTTTTGTTTGCATAGAAACAAACGTTTTGTTTACCTACGAAACGACCGTTTCGTCTACATCTGAAACGTACGGTTTGTTTACATCTGAAACGAACGACCGTTTTGTTTACCTACGAAACGACCGTTTCGTCTACATCTGAAACGATCGACCCTTTTGTTTACCTACGAAACGACTGTTTTGTTTACATCTGAAACGTACGGTTTATTTACATCTGAAACGAACGACCGTTCTGTTTACCTACGAAACGACCGTTTCGTCTACATCTGAAACGTACGATTTGTTTACATCTGAAACGAACGACCATTTTGTTTTCATATGAAACGAACGTTATGTTTACATGTGAAACGAACGAATGTTTTGTTTACAAATGAAACTAATGTTTTGTACGCTAGCGAGGTAAGTACACTGAGAAAAAAATTGGGATAAAAATTATTATACTAAATGTAAAAAGAGGGACAAATGACATCTTCTTGTCTTAGTTAATACACAGTTTAAAAGGGGTTATAAGAAAAATGAACATTTTTATTATACTGTACCATAACAACTTGTACAATACTGATAATCTCTTTTAAAATGTATTTTAAATATCACAAGAATTGTAATTTGTCCCCATTTTTACATTTAGT
>JABFPN010005955.1:0-12283 GCA_022817305.1 Leptoteleia sp. ZL-2020
GAAGTGAGAAGTGAGAAGTGAGAAGTGAGAAGTGAGAAGTGAGAAGTGAGAAGTGAGAAGTGAGAAGTGAGAAGTGAGAAGTGAGAAGTGAGAAGTGAGAGAGAGAGAGAGAGAGAGAGAGAGAGAGAGAGAGAGAGAGAGAGAGTGAGGCGCGAACTTACCGGCAGCGCGGTGCGGTCTTTTGGCCCATTCGTCCTCCAATAGTGGCGCGACCCTCCGAGCGCGCAATGTCAGAGGACGACATATGACCGCGAGGAAGACGGGCAATAAAAGGCCTCTGTGAAGACGCATCTTGATCGATCTCGGTTTCTCAATCCTCCTTCTCTCTCGGGCCGAGTCGCCGCCCGCTCTCTTTCACTCGCCGTCTATCTCTGTCTCTGTCGGTCTCGGTCCTTATGCACTCGGCTGCACCCTGGCATAGACGGTGCCTTCTCACATACAAATTTATATATATAACGCAACTCTTTGTACCTTTTTATCGCTAGCACTGGCCTACTACAACGGCCATTCACTGCACAAACCAACTAAAAATGGAGTTTCACTCGGTGCGCGGTCTCCGGCACTGCTGCGAAAAAGCGGGGCGAGCCGCGCCAGCCGAAGCAACTGTATTAAATATAATCAATGGACGAGAGAGAAGAAGAAGAAGAAGAAGCTGCTGCTTCGGTTTCGGCTGTTTGGCACGCGAAAACTGGCCGAAGATGCGGTGTGTGCGCGCCACCCGACTCACTTGGACGAGCCAACCGACACCGACTGACTAACTGACTAACTAACTGACTAGTCGCGAGCTACCGACACTATCCGCCGCCTCCCCGCTGTCAATTATCGTCCGATCGCTTGTACC
Source organism: Leptoteleia sp. ZL-2020 (assembly GCA_022817305.1). Lineage (NCBI taxonomy): Eukaryota > Metazoa > Arthropoda > Insecta > Hymenoptera > Scelionidae > Leptoteleia > Leptoteleia sp. ZL-2020. The sequence continues at coordinate 842 of JABFPN010005955.1, forward strand.
GTTCCCGATCGTGGCCCGAGAGCGCCTTCCCCGGAAGCGCCCTCCTGCCGCCCTCCTGCCGCCCTCCTGCCGCCCTCCTGCGGCCCTCCTGCCTGTCGGCTCAAGGGGCACCACGCGTCGATTGCTGCGTGTCAATTGGTGCGTCTGGTCAATTGGTGCGCGCGACAATTGGTCCCCTGTTGGCGCTGCTGCTAATCTGCCGGTACTGCCTGGCCTGCCTGGGTGGTTGCTTGCTTGCGCTTACCTCTCCCGGGCTGTCAACGGACACACGTGCTCTCTCGGCTATCAGCGATTCCTGGATCGGACGGTTCCAATCGACCAATTCCAGGCGCGGAAACTCACAAGGCCAGCAGCGCGCGAGTTCCGTATTCGGTCGGCATCCTGCCTAACTTTAGCTTAGTCGCCGAAAACATCGTATCATAGCGCATCGGAACGCGAGACGCGTGTTTACATAATCGCGGCGGCGCATGCAACGCCCCGTCATGTCGCTATATTTAGTAATATCAATGCCAGCCGATGCTCATCGCTCATTGACCAATTCGCGACGCGCGCGCTCGTCGACCCTTCGCCCACCGATCCTCTCTTTCTCCCCCCTCCCTTTATCTCTCCCTCGCTCTCTCTTTCCCTCACTCTATTTATCTCTCTATCTATCTATCTATCTATCTATCTATCCCTGCGCGGGTCTCTCTCCCGGCTGTAAATGTCGACGTGAAAAACTGCCTTGTGCGCGAATTCGCGCACGACGACTCTCGCTCGCCGCTCTCGGGACTGCACCGGTCTGCCGATGGATGACAACTGGCCGGCGGCCGGTTGACACGGCCGCTTTTATGGGGGGAGGCGCTCCTCCGCCGCCGTCTACTCTTCGTCTGAGGCAACGCGGCTGCTGCCAATGTCACGTAACGGAGGGATTTCTAGCTCACTTTGTGTGCGCACGGTAGCGCGCGCCGGCCGCCGCCCGCCGCCGATCGAAAAACCATTTTCCGCCCCTCTCCTTCGTTGCTCGCTTTTGACTCACCCACCCCACCCACTCGCACACCTCGATGCAATTTTTCTTTATCATTCATTTAGCTTCGAGTGCGCGTCTACGAGTCACTCCAGTTGACCAAATGCCCGCGATCACCATTTTATATACTGAGAAAAAAGTTGGGATAAAAATTATTATACTAAATGTAAAAATGGGGACAAATGACTTCTTCTTGTCTTAGTTAATATACAGTTTAAAAGAGGTTATAAGAAAAACGAACATTTTTATTATACTCTATCATAGTAAATTGTACAATACTGATAATCTCTCTTAAAATGTATTTTAAATATGCCAAGAATTGTAATTTGTCCCCACTTTTACATTTAGTATAATAATTTTTATCCCAATTTTTTTCTCAGTGTATTAACGCATTGTTAAGCTTTAAGAGTCGATTTATTAGATTTAAACATTTCGCGCAGCTAGAACAATTTCTTTGCAACAAATTAATATAATTTGCGGTAAATTAACCGAATCCAGCTGATTTGAACTAGCTTTCTTATTATTTTAGACCGGAAAACATTGAGATTATTTAATTATATGCATTTACAAGACTGTCTATTTAAGAGTAATAGACTCTTCTTATGTTTAATAGACTTTATATTTAATATAAGAAAAAATTCTTAATGTAAACATAATTCTATTTATGATAAGTAGATTCTATTTAATGTATAGAGAAATCCAACTGCATTTTTCTCAGTGTGATATAATCTAAGTTGACTGTTTTGTATAATTGTAAGAAAATATGCGGATATCAAGGTTAGTGGTAGTTTATTGAAAACTGCGGTAGGTTTTTCGTAAAATTTCCTCAGTGCACTGAGAAAAGAGTTGAATTCAAAATTTCATGTGCTTTTGGAGAACGTGCGAATACAAGAGATATATCCAATTGAAATTATGATATTTTTTAGATTCGATTTTTTGTAATCCCTTTAAAGCGGTTATTAAATATTTGCTTCTTTTCTCTCAGATTGAGTTACTTAAGATGTATTTATTTTTTATTTTAAATTGAAAGAAATGTGATTTGTTGGAAACTTTTAGATTTTAATGAAAATTTATGTTTTCTTTTCCTTTTTTCCGAGAAATTTTCCATTTTTCCATAATGCCATACAATTATTTGAAAAATGATATTACTGCAATTTTAAGACGATTTTTATTCAACATTTCCAAAGATAAAGTGTTAAAGTTAGTACACTGAGAGAAAAGTAGTATTAAATATTACAAATATCCTTATTGTAAAGTGATTTTTTTAATGCTAATTTAGGGACAATTCCGACACAAGCTAAAATGTGATATTTGATATAGCAAAAATTATGAAAATAAATATTAATATTATATAATATAAAATTTTACTATATTAGCCTTTCCAGTCTCTCTTAATAAAACTCACAGTACAGAAGTAAGATAAGTGAGTACATAAAGGTAGATATTAAAATAACATTGCATTAACCACTAACCAATAAACCAGCATTTCACCCCACATTATGAAATTTTTTCAAATATTTCGAATAAATCAAACTAAAATATAATGAGCCCACAAACTCTTATTAATTTATCTTTCCAATATAAAATTGAATGTAAAGATAAATTTTCCTTGAAAATAAGACAATAAAATAATTATAATACCTATATATTTTTTAATAATTATATCCAATGCTGTCAATTTTATCTAATTAATTTATACTTTGTATCACATAATCATCATTGATTAGGACAAAATTAATTTAAACATTTTATTTTTAAATGTAAAAATTAAGTGTACTTTTCATTGTCTTATATGTCAATTAAATAATGATAATATTATTAATATTTATTATAATTTCATTTCTTATTTTAATATCAAAGTTACAAATTGGTAAATATTCCAGAAGTCATGTTTTTCAAATAATCCAGAAGAGAAAAAATAAAAATAAAACAAGATACCCTCATTTATACCCTAACACATCATTAATTGAATACACAAATAAACAATCATTGGAATAAACGTCAAGATTTGATTTAATTAGATTGTTTGAAAAAAAAATCAGTACTTAAAAAAAATGTCGTGCAAATCTATATTCATTTCTAAAAGCATGAGGTCGTGTACGCGATACGTACCTTGATTGCGGTGGGTGTCGTGAATGACTGTGCTGTCCAAGTTTGAGAGGTGTGCGGGCCCGCACCGTGCGCGTGTGGGTGTTCCCCCACCTCCGGCAACCTTTCGCTCTGCGATTCTCGAACCCAGCAATTGCGCGTCTTTCTCCCTCTCTTTCTATCACCTCCTTTCCTCCTTTCCTCTCTTCCTTTTTGTTTTTCTTCCATTCCCCGTCCTCGCTTTCGTTCCTCGTTTCGCGCGTTTCTGGGGTGGTGCGCTCGTCTCACTTTTTACAGTTTGTGCATCCAAAAGGGAAGGAGGACGGGGAGAGCGAGAAAGCACCCCCTCTCTCTCGGGCATTGTGAGCCCACTTTTCCCCACTCGCTGCACCTTTCTCCCGGCTCATCACGCTTGCCGGCAACAGCGCGACCGTGCAACCCCAATGGCCCTCGAAATCTGCCGCCAATGCAGTTTTTGTTCAAGGGGAGGGTTTACTTCAATTAATTCGTGTATTTCAAATTCCACAGCATACTTCATCTTCACTGAAATAATTGAGAAGACAATCCTATAATTGTAGTTATACTTAATTTAAAATTATTTATGACGGTCTCAAGATGATTTCATTTAAACATAATAAAAGGAACTTTTTACTATAAAAAGACAATTAGTTTTATAATAAAACATTAACCAAGTACACCTAAAAAATTTATTCTTATTGTAAAAATAAATACCCTTGATATAAAAATGTGTAATATAAAAGAATTTTATTCTTACGTTAACCGAATATATCTTTGTCGAAATACTAAGTGGAAAATCCACTTATCATTAGAATAATACGGTTAAAATAAGTAAAAAAAAAGACACTTTTTACAGTGCAGGGTAAATAATGGTCTTGCAATTCTTTGGACATTTTGAATACATTTTATTAGTGAGAATAAAATTTCGTTGGTTCCCGTATGTCCGACGAAGAAGCTTCGTACTGTTTCGTTATTATATCCACGCAGCCGTATATTTTACAAAAGTTAGTCGGTCTTATAAACGTCTTTCGAATGATCTTAAACTCTATTATTAAGGAATGCGCGTGTGAAAAATAAAAGAGGTCATCGATTTTAAGGGAGAAAAAAAGTGTTACTATAACACTGAATATAAGGGAACAATGCGAATGGAAATGTCTAAATTTTCAATTATTGACCCACTATTGGTCATGTAATATTTTTTATAACTTCTATATTTGACCTTTGTACACTGCTCAATGTTATGGGCCAATTTTTAGCCAATGTTACGCTAACAGATCATGGCACATTGAAAGTATAAAAGAACTAGAATATAATTAATGTATGTCAAATGATCTTTAATAATGCTTAAAATACTATTTTCATTACAAAATTTAAAACACATTGCAAGTTGTAAAATGGTTGGAAAAATATATGAACTTTTTTATCGCATTTCCATTATTCACATATTGTAAAATAATTCACAACAAAGATTTGTTCTAAAACACTGATTTTATAACAATTCATATGTATAACTTTTCGAACAAAGAAACCTCCTTGACCCTTCCAGTTACTACGTACATTAAAACGAACGTATGTGAAAAACTTTTACATTAAAACTCCATGTTGTTAATTTATTCACAATCATGTTTTTCCTTTAACACGGTATTTACGCTGAGAAAACTAAATTTAACCATTAAAAATTATAATTGATAAAAATTATAATCAGTAAAATTTTATCATTTGAATGTTGAAACACTTGCTTTATCTTTTGTAATTATATATTGATTTGCAATTAATTTGTTTTCAATTATTTTCTTAAAAATATTATGCATATCTAAAATTTTCAACATTTTCGAACAAACCTCAGTTTGTTCGTACGAAATTTAATCATAGCCATAAATTTGAAAAAGAATCTTTAAATTGAAACTTCTGCAATATATGAAGAGATTAATATGTCCAAAGGTTTAACGAATTATTGATTCAATGTTGTTATGTGGTTAAGTGCGTTATTATTTTCCAATATCGGCTTCAAGTGAAAGAAAATATTTACATCTACGGAAATGACCTGTGAAATTACAAATTGGAGAATATCATTATAAATTGGTTCTTAATCAGCGAATAATGAATCAGCTTTTCAATGGTTTAAGTTCAATAATCTTTTCTTTTTAAATTAACATCAGCGTAAATTTACATCAGAAAATTCGTGATCCAAAATATGGGAGTCAAAAGAAATTGAGGCATGTATACAATGTATTCAAATGTTTAAATTTAATTTAAAAAAAAGACATCTTTAACATTAAATTAACACGAATGATAAGCTGATTCATTGTTTGCGCTGGATACGTAATATATTCGTACATTAACTTGACATTTACACTTGGAGAAATATGAACTGAAGAATTACTATGTAAATAATCAAACTTACGAAGATAATTTTATAATTAAAACAAATGATATCACTGTCTGCGAAGAGAATACTAATTAGGTTACACTATTGAAACTGTCTACTTGGGGTATTTGTACATAAAAAGGATGTGACATATGATTTCAATTCCATAAACATTAGTACAGTTCTATTAGAGTTAATTATACAAATCCATTAAATTCTGCACATTTAAATGATACTTTAATACAAAGATGTTGCGAATTCCATACTTGTACATTGGATTTATCTCTTGAATGGATGTTTGCAGATATATCTCTGGAGCCGGGCATTAGAATATTTCTTTGGTATATTTAGAATATTTTCAGAATGTTCCCTAAATATTCTTTACTATTAGGGATATAATTTTTTTCAGTGTAGTTATGTATGAAATGCTTCTACTAGTACTGTCTCTCAAACTAATAAAGGTCTAAGTTTGATACAGCAAAACTTTAAGATAATATCTTTACGCATCTAATTAAAGCACGATTAGTTGTGTTTTTAACGTTGAAACTCGCGCCATTTCTCGCGATATTAAATAAAGCCGAATAATGTTGGGGATAGTAATGAAGAAGTGCAGCGGTTTTTGATACGTTTAAGTGTTAAAGAACTTTTCTCAGCATACGTCGAGGAAATTATTCTAATTGGTTCGGCCTCTCGCATGCTATTTTAAGATTCATAATTGAAGTCGTTAAATGAACTTATTTCTCTCATCAGAGAGGAAAAGTTAGTAAAATACTTCATTGTAAGTTTTTATTATAGAATATTAAGGTTATTAACGAACACCTTAGCGCAGCGGCAAAGCTGTAATTTCAATTTATGATCGTTAACGAAATTAGCTTAGTTTAAGCTTTTACTTGTGATAACCATTAATCAAAATGCAGATAGAACTAGTAAAAAGGTAGTTCCATCGCGCGAAGCCATTGTAAGCATAATTATTTGCCTAAAAAATAAATCAACCGAATGTTTATGTAGCGCGAAATATAACTTGCATGAGGTCTTTAACTCAATTAAAAAACAATTCTTGGAAAACAAATGATACGTACTTGAATGGACGCAAAAATTGCGGCATCATTTAAAATTGCATTTGCCTTTCAACAAGTGAGCTAATCGCACTTGAGAATTGGTTCTTACGGTCGTAAAAAAGTACATTTCTTGCAATTACCTGTACACGCGTGTAATCGCTAAAAAAGATGGTCACAATTTTTTGTACTCTTTCTTGCAAGCATCATGCGAAGATTAATGTGTCATGAAAGATTATACGAGGGAAATGTAAATCTTCCAGCGAACAACCGTTATTCACCTTAGTCAAAAGTACATTACACTTATACAAAGCGCGCGTGTCAAAATTGTGTTTCTATTGCTAAATATGCGCAGATAAGGATGTACCTAAATTCACTTCCTTGCGATGGAAAATGATAAAAGCACATAAATATTAAGCATTACAAAAATAATATTATATAAACATTCAGTGCGTTAGAGAAATGATTTGAGATACTGCACATTTCACCAGCAAAAATGGAAAATTTATTACATCTACATTGAGAAAAAAATATTGATTAAATTTTACCGATTAGCAGCCGACGGTAAGCCAACGGTTGCCAAGCGTGGGCCAGTACTGGGCCGTTTGTCAATTTCTACACGGGTAAGGGTCCAGAATTGAGCCACTTTTTCGGTTCTGATAATTTTTCTTATCGAGTTTTATCATTATTCTTAATATTTTAAAATAATATTGTCAGACGAATTGCTTAAATTAAATTTCATATCATTATTTTTAATTATATATATGTAAATATAAGTATATATTAATAATATTGCTTCATCGCATTCAAATTCTATATTCGTTTAAAATCACGTCGACAAAGAAATCGCTTAAAATGGTCGTGCGTAAAATATCCGTATATATCTATATGCATTCAAATAAAGGAAACCAAACCGTTATAAAGTGCGATTCCCGTGAATAATAATAATAATAATAATAATAATATTTCGAATATCGGGTGCTTCGAAGCGTGGGAGTAATTACGTAAATATTCGCGTAAGAAGGTGAACGAGAGAATATTCGAGGACTAAATGGAATGGTGCTTTCAGGGATAAGTGATGTCCCAGTAAATTCATCAATGAAGCGGGTTGAGGTGAATGGAAGAAGTACATGCACCTTAAGTAGCGCTTCTTCAAAACGTGTTTTAACGCAACGCCGAGAGAAAAATCAGAATAAAGTGACTAATTCTTATAGTCTAATGCGAGAATATCAGCAAAGAAGAATATTTCAAAGTTTCATTTCTTTTTTAAACATAGGAAATTTTGCTAGTTAGATAATATAATATAATATAATCTCAAAGTAGATAATTTAAAACATATTTTCAGAAATTTAGGTCTTAGGTTTTGTGACAGAACCAACAGATTGAACAAAGTAGAATCATAAACTAATATTTTTAATAATAATTTAATATGTCATAAGATAATATTCAAAATTTAATCTAACCCAACATTACTATAGAAAGAGGTAGACATTTGTATTACTTTCTTTAATTATTTCTATCATTTTTTTTTCTTTTTCTTTCAAGAAAAGTTTTTCAGCTCATCTTAACATTAGTTAGATTGTGCAACAATGATCAATCCAAAAATTAACACACTTGACCCACTTGATCTGTAACCGAAATGGAATAAGGTTCAAGAAGAGAGTAGTCAACTGTGAAATGATTTTACATGGAATAAGAGATGATCCTTTATAGATCGCCTCCAAATATCATTTATATCCCTCCGCCTATTCACCCGGACAATACAACATTTCTACAACACTCCTCGCTTTTCATCGTACGGCCGCCAAGTGAAAAACGCGAAACTTCCAAAGACGTACCCTCGGCAACATAAACAATAATTCACAAATGCCTCGGCCGAGTCGACCTAATTAAAGCCAAAGAATAAGCTGGTGGTAACCGGGGCTCTCTCCCGCAGCCCATCTTTGAAGAATCCCGAAGGCCCCGGGAACGAAAAATACGTGCAAAAATTTCGTCACGCACTTGAAAGCGAAAGCAAAACTTTGTTCATCGGATTGTCCCCCTAATGAGTGCCGAGCGCCATCGGACCGTAAAATGATCCTCTGAATAAGAAGGAGACGTGGGCACAAAAAGGAGCGAAATATTTGAATAAAACCCTCGCGCCCCCTCCCCGCCCCGCGGTATTTCGTATAACCCTGGGCGCATAAAACTATCAAGTGGTCGCGCGGTGAATTGTGGCGGATTAAATGGGCGTAGCGTTGAATAGTATTTGGGAAAGGATCTCGACCCTATTTGGTCTTATTGAGGCAGTCGAAGGAAGGAACGGATGTTGCGCACCGGGGAACCTTTCGCGCCGGCGCATCGCAAGTTTAACGCCGCTGATAGGAATCCCTCCCGCAGAAAAATGGAACGGGGATAAAAGCTGGGGGCGCCTGCCTGGGCGCAGCCAATCGGCTTTTCAGTTATGGCGCGAGCTCGCAAACGGGCTCGGCATTGTCCCGCCAAGGAATGCCGAGAGGTTTGGCACCGTCATTGTCAACGCGCTAAATGCCGTCTCGCGACGAAGCCGCCGGATGAGAAACGGCTCGGAAATACCGACCGACCGACCGATAATCAAAGGAAGGGAACCGGACCAGGCATCCCCCTTTCGCATTTTCTTACGACTGGAATTTGTTTTTAGAGCCGATCCGACGCGATAGCTATCGCATTTGCGCAACTCGAATCTTGTTTTCCTGTTCGAAATGATATGCATGCAAAAAAAGGCCAGCGGCGTTAAAACGAAGGCAAGAAATGTCGAAAGAAGTAGGGACGGCCCATTGTATGGGACGCGCGCGAATTTTGCGAGCCTGCTTTGGATCAAATGAGCGCATTTGATGTGCTACTGTGCCCATAGAGAATAAACGCTACAGTGCTCCCTTGGAACGCCAAGAAAGTCATAAGCCAAGTCCGAACTTTTCTCTCTCTAACTCCCCCCCCCCCTCTATCTATCTATCTATCTATCTATCTATCTCCTTTTATCCTTTTTATCTTTTGCGCCATAGAAATTGCATTCCACTTGCGTTTATGCTCTGGCGCAAAGATGAATAATTCAATTTGGAATTTGGTAAATGTTCAATAACAATTGAAACATTGTGAGGTTTATGGATTACATTTTCATGCATGTATGTCATTAATCTTCAACTTTTGTCGTTAGATTGAGAAAAAGGTTAGGCTAAAATTTATTATACAAAACAGTCTACCTTTTTAGAATAAGTACGAAATTGAATGTGTAGAATTAAAACCTTAACTTTAAAACAAACATTTAATTCAATAAAGAAATAAAAAATCGAGCTTATCCCGGTTAATATTTTTAACTTTTACAAATTTCACAAACTACTATATACACTAGAAAGAGTGACTAATCAAAAATATGAATTAAAAATCTTCAAAATGAATGAACGTTGAGAAAAAAATATTTGATAATAAATTATGGCAAGTTTAGGATAAATTGTCAGTATAACCCAGCAATACCATAAATTCCAGAATTATTTGCAATGCCATATTGCAGACTTCGAAATAATTATTATAAATGCCCTTAGAACATTTTGCGCATAGCTTAATAGTGCAAGTATATTCTAATCCTGAACTTGCTATGATTTATTGCCACTTTTGCGATACCCTTTTCTCAATATAACCCGTATGATGGTTCAACAGAGTTAAAATTTAAAACGACTTTATCTCAAAGTTATTCTATCAATGTGTTATGCAATATCAACATAAAATTCTCAACACTCTCTCAAAACTGTCAAAAGTCATTTGTCTCTTGTTTTATATAGAAAATAAATTCAACCTATTATATCTGTGTACTAAACTAACAAATTATTTTTTCAATGTAGCTCAATAGACATGACACTGTGGAAGTATCAAAAAGCCACTCTTGAAATTTGAAAAATAAAACTAGTATATGATATTCGTGTTCTTGTGTCGACTTAATTAACCATATACAAATATTTCCTGTTGTAGAAATATTAATTTTAGTTTGCACTATTAATAATTGTTAATTTACTACTTATACGCGCACTTTTTAACACAAAAAATAAAAATGTATAAAAAAATATTACACTACCATACAACGTTCAAGACGCCGTTTGTCTACGTATCTCTTAAGAAAAGAAAATTGTAAATTACCATTACACAGAGTATAAAAATTGCAAAAATATTCTCCCAAAAATATTTTTAAATCAAGCCCCAAATAATGCAGGCAAATAATTTTATCCCAACTTCCACTAAAATAATATTTATGCAACACGCAAGAATACCGTCTGAAATAAAATTGTTATTTTTACCATCTTCCAATCTTTGCAAAAGAACGAAGAGAAACAATATCATAAACGTTACAAAAACCACCGATCACTAGATCGGAAATATTCGTATTAAAAAATTGTTCATTCAAATTCCTGACTAAACCTACGAAATTTGCGACCACCCAGTACAACCGACACATTTCGCAATAAACCCCGTATTAACCAACGATAAGCAACAAACCAATCCCACAAATTTTGGCCGAGTAAAAATTCTAAATTTACGCCATCGCGCGAAAGAGAAAGAAGAAAAAAAAAAGAAGGAAAAAGAGCCGCCCCGTGCGTCACTTTACGCCAAACGAACGACACTTCATTACCCTTAATCCTAATTTTTATTAATAATCCAAATTCAACGTCCATTATATTTGTATAATCGCGTTATAAAATTAGCAAGGCGTAAAAATGTTACGAGATTTTGTTGCGCCGTCGAGTCAAAAAGTGGGAACAAAAAGAAGCAAATAGGATGCATCTCTGTTTTATCGTCGGCACGCATGACGCCTCCGATCTCCAGTGCCTTCTTTTTGCTTTACTTTTCTTTATATTTTTACTCTTTGTATGGGGCTCCCTCCCCCTCCCATTCCCTCCCATTCC
>JABFPN010005956.1:0-12281 GCA_022817305.1 Leptoteleia sp. ZL-2020
AGCGAACAGCTGACAATTGCCGATGACTCTTCACAGTACGTGTGCGCAGTGGTATACGGCGCACAATTTTAACAAACTGTTGTATAATTTTAATAACTAATGTTTTGACAATTTTTCTGAAATAATACATAAATATTTCTTATTATTAAATATTAATAAACTGTACACGATTTTTATCAAACTGCATAATAATTTTTATCTATGCTTTATTAAATAAAAATAAACTTTTAATAAAGATTACAAAACTAAGGCCTTCGTCACTGCTTTATCACTCAGTTTGTTAATTTTACGCGAACTATTAATAAAAATTATATAAACTTTTTTCGCCGTGTAATATATAAGGGCTGGTAATAATTAGGAGCGAGAATTTATCAGAAAATTTTGCAAATTGGGAATAATTTGAATAATAATCGGGGGAAATTGAGTAATTTTGGTAAATCTCGTGCAAGAAGCGCAGACAGAAGTTGCCAGATCGTCAAAGGTAATCCGCACAAATGGATAAATAAAATCTCATCTGAAAGTAGACGCTCCTCAACATTCATCATTCCGGGAACTTGAAGTGTTGCCCGTTGGGAGAAAAGGAAAAATCATTGCGCGTCATTCATCGGCGAATCCCGGGTTTCGTTTCGCAGGAATATAAGAGGACGAACCGCGAGGACTCAAGATCTCTTTCCTTGGGTGGCGAAAAGCGCGGTTTTGTTTGAACCAAATCGAGGGGCATTCTCTCTGTTCTTCGTCACACGCAAGTTTTAATCTTTTTTCTTTTTTTCTTCTGTTCCTTTTTCTCTTATACTTTTTTTCTTTTTCATTCAACGCCGCGTTTGATGGATGCGATGATTCCTCGCCGCATTACGTATGCGACGATTACCAAGGAAATTCAATTGGGGGAGCGAGACATCGATCGTCATGAAAAATGACGCTGATTTTATTTTTGCCCCGCACTTTATTTGTAACATCGTTTTGCTTTTTTGCATCAAAGTCTGCCGCGCGAGGGAGTGTCTACAGCATTAATAATTGTATCCAACATGGTGTCGAGTGATAGCAAAATGATTTTGTTGCTTATTTCCGTTCGTTTAAATTTTCAGCCCAATTAGTTCGTTAGGTTTAAACAATTTTGACGGTTGTATAATTGTAAAACATTTTTAGTTTGTTGTCTTTAGAAATATACTGAATTATTTTGTAGATAGTAGAAAACTAATATGTTATAATTAATCGGGTAGAATTAACCTGTTATATTTTACCTGGTAGAATTAACCTGTTGTAATTAACCTATTAGAAACCTGTCATAATTAATATAATAGAACTAATCTGCTATTGCTATCCTGGTAAAAGTAACCTGTTTTTTTTAACCTAGTAAAATGAACCTGGTAGAATTAACCTGAAATGGTTAACCTGTTATAACTAACCTGTTTGGTTAACCTATTCGAACCTAATAAATTTTATATAGTTTATCCCAATAAATTTTACAGTTTTTTAATTGCAAATAATTTAATAATATTCTATGAATATTCTCTTCTACTACCGAAAAGATTTCATCTTTTGAAATAATTTTTTACCACAAACATAACTGAAATTCGCACGAGCGATGTTTCCAACTGGTCATCATCGTCGATTCATTTATTTTCAATTCACCATTATTATCATTACACCCCGCACTCTCGATGATAAACAATGAAAATGACGCGGATTTTTATTTTCACTTCGCGCGTCATTTGTAACACCGTTTCGCTTTTCCGTAACCGCAGCTGGGGTGCGCAGGGCTGTCGATAATAATTACTATTTTTAAGCAAATGGAAAAGCCTCGGCAACATTATATTTTTTTTTTTTTTTTGTCGCGAATACGCCGTAGGATTCCGTATGTCGTATCGGCATATAATTTATGCATTTGACTGACGTTATCATTTTAATCGTACATTCGCGGCTCGATTTTGCGTACGTGCCACGAAAAAAGGCATCGACGAGTAGACATAATAGACGCTCGCCACGATTCGTTCATTTGTCACTCGTTCTGCTCGAACGATGTTTTTTCATAAAAAAAAAAGAAATAAAAATAGGCTGGTGGGACAAGGGAACGTTCCGCGATAAGCCGCATGAACTGTTTTCAAAACGCGATTTAAATGGACAATTATCTTTCACTCCTGAAATATTCAAGTTGGGTCAGAGAAATCAATTCTATAAAATTTCGACTCGTGTGAAAGGATAGTGAAAGGACTTGTAAAAAAAAAGAAGAAAGACGTTGAAAATTATAGTTATATTGATAAAGGTGATTAAACTTATTCATGTTTGTATGAGTATCTTTGGTAAATAGTTAATTGTATTTCATGGAAGTGTTTAAAAGATTTTACTATCAAATCTCTGTTGTTTTTAATAAAAAAATTGATATTAATAGGAAGAAAATTCATCCAAAAATATTTCCAATTTCGTTACTTCGCACATTTTCGGCCTTCTTTTCTCCGTCCTTTAGCTTCGACGTCATTTTCATCGTTTATCAATTTTGAAACTACTCTGACAACTTGTCTCACTTGGGACAGACTCACGCCATCTTTTCTTCGTAAACTTTCGGCCTTCCTTTCGTCATCCTTTGTCTTCGACGTCAAATTCACATTTGACCAACTTTCAAAACCACTCATAACAAGTCTCACTTAAGGCATCATATTCTTCACTAATATCTTAAGGTTACGTTCTTCAACTTTACGACATGACCTTTTACATGACACAATTTTAACCATAACTTAATTATGGCGCCATCTTTTGTCAAACAATGTGGATATTTATTTGAATACCTAACAAGATCCAGTATAATAAAAAACAACGATTTATCTTACAACTTCTTTTGCAATATATAATAAACATGACATGTAAACAAACTTTGTCTCGCCCATTTTGACACAGTACAATAATTTTCAACCCAACTTTTTTTTTTCCCTGAGTCTACCAAAGTTAGGTGACACGCGCGATAATATTTACTGAACTTTCCTCTCAGCACCACCGCCAGAGCTAAATTGAAAAATTTTGACGGAAAAAATTTAAATCAACCCGATTTCTCTCCACCCCTCTGCAACCCTACAGGATTTCTTTATAATTTTATAACAAATAACTGGTCCCGTCGCAGCGGGTCAAGAGGAATGAAATTGTTTAAAAGTCCAAATAAAACGTCACTTCCCTTTGAACATTTTCAAGCCAATATTCCGCCTCCGCGTAATCTTAATCATTTCGCAATTGTTTTACCGCTCGTCGAAAATGATGCGCGGCGTAATGAAAAACAGCGGTTGTATTTAAACCGTGGCCGCGTCGTTTTGAAAAAAGAACGAAAGGAAAAGAAACAAAAAGAAACGAAAAGAAAAGAAAAAAAAAAGTCCAACCTAATTTGCCCGAATCCAATCAGCTATCCAATCCAATTACCCAACTCGGCGTCTCAACCGGAAGGCCGGCCTCGTCCGAAAAAGGAATGTAATAATGATTAAACGTGAATTGTTTAAAGAATAAATTGAACATAAATTTGTAGTCCGCTGTTGGATTTTTCCGACTGTTCGGAGGCGAAGCTGCTGAGAATTAATCGATGCCGAATGGCTTTACTCGTCAGGTTTTCGATAAGTGGAATGAGGAGGGCTCTTCTCTGTGCAGCGGCGGCAGCAGTGGCAGGAGGGGAGGGGGGAGCGAAAAAGAAGCGTTGGCACGCCGGCAAGCGGAAGAACGTAGCGCCAGTCCCACCAATCAGTCTCATTAATTAGAAACTACTCGAGGCTTACGAGCCCCCAATATGTGCGCGCTCCGCGTACCGTCGATGGGGCCGCGGGAGGGAGGGGGGAGGGGGTGGCAGGGCACCCGGAGGGGGACGCGGAAGCTCTTCCACTGACCTCGTCAAGATCATTCCGCTTCCAACCCATCGTTTTCGCTGCTTTATCAATTTAATCCCAAGTCCGAACGGACAGACGCCCATTTGTACCAATTAAGTGATTTTTCCCCTGCCCTACCCCCCCTCGCGTAACGCGCGCGCGAGAGCTTGAAAAACAACGCAACATTGGCTCGCTAAATACGCAGAAAGAGATTCGAAGATACGGCCTGACTTTGTCTGCGTGCGAATTAGAGAGCGCGCTGATGAAGCAGGGAAAAAGCGATGGCAAGAATCGGCTTTTGAAATGGAGAGGCTATTTTCAACGCCGGCCCTGATTAAATTAAATGTTTCAGCGCGGACAACCTGTTTACTTTATTAATTTCGCGAAAAAAAAAAAGAAGAACTCGTCTAGGAGTCGCGCTGGTAGCGCTAATGTTTGTCTTTTAATTTTGATCCCTTAGACTTTGTTGTTTCGTCATTAATTTGCTGTTATGCTTTGACATTTATGTGCGTTTAATATCCTATGTCAAAATTAACGTATATGCGACATGTATATATGTATGATTTGTATTAAGTATCCCATATATGATACATATATGGTTTGCACTGTACATATGTACTATGTATGTTAATATATGTTTGACATAGATGTTATACTATGTAAAAATCAACATTTTTATATGGTATGATGTATATGGGATATATGTGTGACATAAATGGGATATATATATGGTCCATACGAGGCAAATGTAAATTTTTACCTGGGTATTTTTACTAGTATATTATTATTATTAGAATTAGGAAGAGAAGGATCTTCATCTTTGTGTAAAGTAAAAAAAAAACGCGGATCCAATCTAAGGCAGATTGACTTCATATAACACAATTTGAAATTTGGGATAACACTAACCCAAACCATCCAATCATACTAACCATTTTCATACCAATTTAGGATGAAACTCTGGATCATAAATACATATTGGTCTTGGTGATACGTATATAAATTTAATAAAGCATTCACAGGAAAAATTTGACTAGTTCCAAATTTGACTCAAAATTTCAAGTTCTTTAATAGCTATTTAAGTACCACCACAGTAATTTCAATTCTCAAAATTTATTATCGATGTTTTAGGCTTTGCAAGTTTTAAATGAAGCTATCACAGTTCTTTCGACCAGTTAGTCGGAAATAAATGTAAAGCTCAACTGGAATCAGGACAAATTAAGGGCTATTTAAAAGCTCAAAGTTAATTATAAAAAAGAAAGTCCTTCTTAATCTTTAACTCTGCTCTCAGTGATTTTGCTTCGCGAGGTAAATTCGGTTTCAATCGAAACATTATTTTCCAAACCAAAAAAAATTTATCAGTCAAATGATTAAATTGTTGGCAGGAATTTCGAGAGTTTCGAAATAAAATTGACCTTTCGAAACACAGCCCACTTATTGAATTAAACACCGCGCCGACGAGTCAAGTAATTCAACTCGAGTTTGGTTCCGACGTGTCGGGTCTTCCGAGCTGATGGATAATACAATGCAAGAACATTTTTTTTTGCCAGGAATTTTTGCCGGGAGATTTATTACGAAAAGCGGAAAGTAAACTCAAACTTTGTCTGTTTTATCCGGGTATCGGGATCAGGGATAGTAATGAATGAGGATGGAATTTTCTTAGCCAGATTTAGCGTCGTTTTATATTCAAAACTAAATTGAATAAATGAACGGGATATAAGAGTGTCGCGAGAGTTACGGAACCAATGGAATTATGTGAAAACATTTTGAAAGCCTTGGCAGCGTTTAACGTTCGAATTAGAAATAATAATTTACATTTCATTAAGGCGACACCGCTGTATCGTAATTTCTGCTTTATCGACCGAAGATATACTAGATATTTTTACATAAAAATTCGGCAATTTCAATTGTAAACTGCGTCTCGTATATCTCACTATCTGGGCGGTACTTCGCCGAACTAATTTGTCCATTTCGTAACACCATTCTGGAAAAAGCGTGACCTAATCGTTCTCCAGCCACTTCCCTTATGCAACACAATAT
This sequence comes from Leptoteleia sp. ZL-2020, assembly GCA_022817305.1. Taxonomy (NCBI): domain Eukaryota; kingdom Metazoa; phylum Arthropoda; class Insecta; order Hymenoptera; family Scelionidae; genus Leptoteleia; species Leptoteleia sp. ZL-2020. Next base: position 5,874 of record JABFPN010005956.1, read on the forward strand.
CCTTAAACCCTCGAACACGGCGTTTAAACTCGCAGCCCCTCAATAGACGTCACCTCATCGTCACCTCGAACATCGCGCCCCACCCACGGACCTCTGCATATTTATAAGTGCGCCTTCGTGGGGGGGGGGGGAGGGGGGTGGTTCGAAGGGTGGGGTGGAGGTACGAAATTAGCGACGAGACATTTAAGAGTAAACAGCGGCGAAACTCATTAAGAAACCAATAGGGAAAATATACATAAGAATGCGTTTATTTTGCCAGCTTAATAGAGCCGTATTTTCTCAGCGCACGTACGTACACATAAAAATGAGCGAGCAGCTTGTTTACCGTTTTTCTTTTCATTTCCTTCTATCGATTCGGTCTCGTCCAATTTCACCGGATGCTCGCGGTTGATGTAAGACAGGGGAGGGCTGGGTGAAGCGGGAAAATTGCAAATATCGTTCGTCGATTAAAAATTCTCGAAGACCCCGAAGCGAATAAGGGGCGGTAGCTCGGGACGGAAGGTAAAGGGGGGGTGGGCTGGGGGCGGCCGAAGGGGGATGGGGTGGGGCGGGTTACCCGGCGCCAGGTCTCTGACCCTTTGGCAAATAATAATTGCGGGCAATTACCATAGCCGCGAGGAAGAAGGAGAAAAAGAGAAAAGTAAAGCTCGATACAACAGTTGCGGGAGTTCCAGGCTGCACCCCGGCATAAGTATACTAATTATGGGGTTGAGGCTCACCCCGCTTGGGAATAGCCTACGCAGCGGCGCAAAGCCAATGAAAATTTCAACGTCCGCTCGATGATCGCGTCGCGAAACTGCAGGTTGATGATGACGCCGGCGAAATTGGGGACAAAAAAGTTGGGGGAGAAAAGTTGGAGGACGTGGGATCGGCTGGCGCGACCAACCGATCATCATTGGGATCCCCGCGCTTTAAGTGATACCTTGGAAATTGGTTGACTATAGATGGAAATGACAGGTTTACTCGGGGAATGGAGGTTTTGAAAATTTCATGAGCTTTCCTACATTGTGGGGTATGAGATTCCAGATTTTCTTGCTGGAGAACTTTGATGTCTCGATAGAGAAGGTCGTTATGTCTGGAAGCAAAATCTATATCTACGAGGATTTGGCTATTGTGATTAGTCAAAGAGGTTTGATGGGTCAAAATTTGAGTGGAAAGTTCCTATCTTTCAACAAAAGAGTCCCATTGTTGACCAGATGTATTAAGAATAAAGGAATTAACCAGAAAATCAAACGAAATCCCATTAAATCATTTCGGAAATTGGTTGACTATAGATGGAAATGACAGGTATAATCTGGGAATGGAGGTTTTGAATTTTTCATGAGCTTTCCTACATTCTAGGGTATGAGATTTCAGATTTTCTTGCTGGAAAACTTTGATGTCTCGATAGAGAAGGTCGTTATGTCTGGAATCAAAATCTATATCTACGAGGATTTGGCTATTCTTATTAGTCAAACAGGATTGATGGGTGAAAATTTGAATGGAAGATTCCCATCTTTCAACAAAAGAGTCCCATTGTTGACCGGGTGCATTAAGAATAAAGGAATTAATCAGAAAATCAAACGAAATCCCATTAAATCTTTTATACTTAAGTTTTTAACCAACGGCTAACTTATAAGCCTGGTTTTTCATGCGAAACCCAACTGAATTATGCAACTGCGCGGTTGAGTTTAGATGAAGCAATTGCGGTTGGGGAAAGAGAGGAGCGATTTGTGCGAAACTTTTGTGTGTACAATGTTGCCGAGAAGTTGGCGTGTTTTTGTTTCGAATGGCTGAAAAATTGATGTGATTAAATTTGTTGCCGACGCCACGCTGGTCGATAAGTTGCTTATGGCGGATGGACCGAAGGTTCCCGGAGGTAATAAGAGCTGAAAAGGACTCTTAAGGCCTTGAAGTACCATTGTGCTCGGCATCACGGATCCCAGCATGTGGTGTAAATTCATTAGAAAGATACCGATCGAAGATCCTAGCTATAGACAGAAGAGTACAAGATGTTGGAACCAGCTTTTTGAATGGGACTGCAAGGAAGTCCGCGTTAATTACCGATGAATTTTAGTCGCCGACATTGTTCTCCAAATTCTTTAATTATAACCGTTCGTCTTGCAGCAATTCAAACACATAAAATGAACTTATTTTTTTTTTTAGGTATTTGACATTTAAAAGCCTTTGCAAATTCCAAATAAAACCTTGACATTTAAAACCATTTTCCCCATTCGAATTTTAACATCTTCATCAATTAATACAGTTTGAAAGTTATTCTCTTATTTGAACTTCATTTCCTCCGATTTACATTGACATATTTCCCTCTTTTCCTTCCAGTTTTTTCGATTAATTTCTATAACTTGAATACATTATTTCCATCCTTTCATCTTTATTTAATTTTCTCATCTTTTCAACATATCAGAGCTTAGTTCTGCTGAATTAATAATCGAAATCATAAAGCTTGAATTGTATTGAGAAATGGGGACTAGCTTTATATTATAAATGATTCGTTGTAATTGATCTTTAATTATTGCAATTAGAAATTACAAATGTTATTATGATATAACATTAGGCAAAATAGCTATAAGATTCTAATATCTGAATATCTGTTCAAGTACTTATTAATATCTCTCCCTAAATCAAACCACTTTCTTCTTACCATCCAATAACCCTGTCTTTCATTCCTCAATTACTTCTTTCGCTTTGTTTAAAGAAGCTACCGTTGTGCCTCCAAAATTGCAAGAAAATCAGTTACTGAATATTTGCTTACCTTCGTAATTTTTCTTATGCTCTCCTCCAGTTTATTTTCTTCGTCACTTTCACTCCTTGCCTTCTCTTTCTTCCACACTGAAAAAAAAATTACAAAGATTGTAATAATTCTGATAGAAATTATAAGATTTGTTTGGTATTCGTCGAGTATACTTTACTTTCATTCAAATATAACTTTTGGTACAAGTTTGTAATATAAACAATTGTAATATAAAAAATTGTAAGTAAGAGAATAAAAATATGCAGATATAGGTGTCCTAAAATTTATGATTTTAGTGAATTTAGTTAAGTACAACGAATTGATGCAAGTATAACAATTTTTATATCATTTTTATAAGTGACCTTGTACAATATATTTAATATAAACATAGAGGGAAAGCAGTAAATATCAAAATAAATCATAAATCTTAACGCACCTTTAAATAATACTATAATATACATACATTGACACGTAAACATAAACATATATAAAAGTTTCAATTGTTAAATCTACATGCAATTGGATACTGAACCATTCCTTATATACTTTAGTTACATATAGTGGTGCTTGCGAGAAACCTTTGCGCAACGCATATACAACGTAACACGAACCTAACTTTTAAACTTCCCCCCAAAGGAAATTCCCCTAGCTGCCCGGGGGGGAGGGGGAACCTGCGCCGCGGTGTTATACATCTCTCCGCGTCAATCAAAGAGGTCGCCACCGCGCGCGACTGAAACAAAATCGCGGCTACTCTTTTTTTTCGCCTCGCGGCGAAATGAGCGCGTGGCGATGGCTAAACGATCTCGCGTGATTACAGGCGCGACGCCACGGATAGCGGGCATTATTTACGGGTCGGCGGGCCCGCGCAGCCGCATTCTACCGAGATATCCGAACGTGCGTGCGCGCTCGCCACTTAAGGCCCCGGCTAATTTCCGTGTGCTCTGCGTAGAAATTTAGGTTGCGCTAAATTGTCGGGCTCTCATCGTAGCCGCGAGTGTTTCGGTCTGATTCGACGCGGGTTTTCGCGTGCGCAAAACGGACGCGACGCACCGAGCGCACGCGACGCCCGCGTGCGCGCAATGGTCCGGCCCGTTAATGAGCCCGCGATCGGACGATGCCGCGCCAATAATTCTCATTGAGCCGTGGCGGAGCTCCGAGGCCGTATTCATTCGCGCTCGTCATTTCTCGTCAATGAACAACGCCCGCGCCCGCCAAGGCCATAAAAGTTTCGTACGGCAAAATAATTCGATCGAATCGCTCGGACGATTGTTGAATCGATAGTTGCGCTGTTGCGGCCGCCAGTGGGTTATTGATGACTTTCGCGTTATTGCTCGTGACGGACGCGAGCGAAAACGCGGGCCTTCGGAGGCGCATTATTTCTGACCGGGACGGGGCTTTTCTCCCCCCCCCCTTTTTTTTTATTCGCCGCGGAGAGCGCGCCATTCTTGGGAGCGAGACACTGACGACGAATCGGGTTCGAACTTTCAACTTTCGAACTTCCAATGTTGGGGTTAATTAAGGGAGGGGGGCGGTTCGGAAATTCCGAGAATTATTAGACCTTATTAATTGGCAATTATTGATTATTTAACGTGTAAAAAACTTGCGAAAATGGTCATATGGTCGAATATAGAAATGTAACATATTGGTAAATTAATTGTAGTATGTTTAAATATAACCAGGCCCGTATAGATAGTTTTCTCGATAAAGATTAAAATTATTAGTTATCTTTACTAATGTTAATATAATTAATTAAACTAAAATGATATTGTAGTTAAAAATTTATTTATTTGCAATTATTTTTATTGTACTGAATCACTATGTGGAACTATAATACTTAGTGATCGTAAATATATTATCTAGCTACTTTAACCATACAATATAGTTGTAACCAGTACACATGATGACTTGTTTTAATACTTATTTAAGTTAACTTGGAACACCCAGTGAAATATAACTAAAAATATATAGTAATTACGAAAATTACCTGAAAATATCTTTTATTTTGCAAACTATTTTATAAGATATTTGCACGAAAAATTGAAATAATTTTTTGCAATAATTGCAACGTCCACAGTCTTGCCATTTAAAAAATAATTCTCAGCATTTTTAAAGCTCAAAACAATATTTCTTATTATTTTTTGTTGTCTCCTCCCGTATCACATTTAGGTAAACAAGTTTGTTCCGCTTGTGTAATTTATGCATCGGTTTAATGACGTTAATTGTAATTAGTGTTATTGATATTATATTAGTTTTTGCCTTGGCAATTCGTGTAGCAGTTCGCAACATCGATCGAACAAATTATCAGCGTTTCCAATAATTAACCGCAACAGTCGTTTATCGGGAATCCCTCAAAATTTTACCACCGATAATTGATTTGAAGTTATTAGAAGGAGACAGGTGCAATTTGGTAAGACTTTTTATAAGTAACCGCACCGAACCAACATTTTATGCGGCCTTAATAAAGGCAGGAAAATTTCGCGAAATATGAATAATAACGCTCGTTGCTTTATTATTCATATATTCTAATTAACTAACCGAACTTATTATAGTAAATTATCAATTTATGGAAGGCGTTGTAAGATTAAATTTAATGCAGCACAATTATACGGTTTCGTGTAAAATAACATTCTTAATGTAAATTCACCTTTCTTTTTCGCCAAATTTTAACATTTCAGGCCAGAAATTGTTAACGTTTAAATTTATTTTTGAAAATTATTTATAATTATAAATACTATCGAGTTGTTAGTTTAATAGGAATTAAATATTTAAATTTATTGTATTTCAATAAAAAAATATGATGGAAGCTGCAATTACTACTCATTTGAGATCTTTTTTTAAATAATTTGAGTGCAAATAAATTTTACATCTTTAACAAGGATTCCTATTGATTGAGCAATCATTAAAAACTCATATTTCGGCGACTTAACTGTTTAAAATTGTAAAATAAGTGATGTAGAAATATGACCCTATTGATACTCATGAAAAAATTAGTGCTCCTATTTCTACTCCCTACATACACCAATTGCAACTCATGTTGAAAATAGATTATTTATTTTCCAATACTCAGTTTTTTAAAGAACGACTCTAAACGTTATATTTTATTTTAAAACTATGAAAAATCTATAACAATTTTTCTTTTTGAAAAAAAATTGGACTTGTATTTACATTTACTTCTATTTCTCTTAACACTCTGCTTGGTTATAATTATAATTAAACTAAAGCAATTAGTTAAAATAACTATTCATAAAATATATAAAAATTTAACATGTGTAAAGTTACACAATTGTTTATAATAATGCTGAATACAAATATAGACATATATATTTACTCATAACTAGAAAATTATATAAATATATGGTTATATGTGAATTAAGTAAAAACCATGTGACCATGTATGATACAAAATATTTTTTATTTTCTTGTTTGAAATTTTTAAACATGCACGGCGAAAAAAGTTTATATAATTTTTATTAATAGTTCGCGTAAAATTAACAAACTGAGTGATAAAGCAGTGACGCAGGCCTTAGTTTTGTAATCTTTATTAAAAGTATATTTTTATTTAATAAAGCATAAATAAAAATTATTATGTAGTTTGATAAAAATCATGTACAGTTTATTAATATTTAATAATAAGAAATATTTATATATTATTTCAGAAAAATTGTCAAAACATTAGT
>JABFPN010005957.1:0-12281 GCA_022817305.1 Leptoteleia sp. ZL-2020
AAAAAAAACTTTGTATATATAAATAATACGGATATAATTTTTAAATTTCATTTTAGTTGTCCTATCAGTGATAGTACTTTTTAAAATCACTGCCTTATGCATTCAGATTACAAACATCTGATGAGAAAAATAGGTTACAATAATCGTATATATTCTGAGTATATTTCTCTCAGTGTATGAGTATATTTTACTAAGTGTTTTCGTAAAGTTGTGATATATTATCTTTCTTTTAAATAAATACTAATATATGAATTCGTAATATATGAAATAATATTAGTATTTATTTAAAAGAAAGATAATATATCACAACTTTACGAAAACACTTAGTAAAATATACTCATATATTTCTCTCAGTGTACGTACGTTATGGTTTGTCTCCATACGCGCACATTTGCAGACATCTGTTGACGGGTGAGGTCACGATCTCCTCACCTTTTAACGCAAACCTGAATAGAAGCCATTCCAAAAAAAGAACGTCGGGTAGACTGCGCGAGTAGCGTTGTGTTAACTTTACAAAGGAGTTACGGATTGTGTAACGTCTTGAATGAGCAATACGAGCCGCGGTCTCAATCAGACTTTGCGTACGAACCTTCAATATTTTTTTTTGTACCCCGCTCTGATTGTAATTTTGTTTTATTGTGCGCGCTCGCTGCAATGAATATGAAGCAAATGCTTGCAAATTGCAGAGGCATTGCGTTGCGCGTCGGCGTAACACGCCGTGGCAAAAAAAAAGAAAAAAGAAATAAAAATGTTCGACAGCGGAATATCGCGCTCACGTGAGGCGCACAGTTGGGTGTTATTATTTGAAAATGAAACCGTAAGCGGCTTACCAACTGCCTGTCACGATATTAGCTCCGCTACAAATTGCGTATTTCAGCGATGTGTAACCCGTGTATCAGATTTCAATCAACTGTAAACAATTATTTATGCGCCGTGCTCACGCATTCATTCATTTATTCCGGGAGGGTAAAAGCGTCGTTGAAACGAGTGATAAAAGAATCTAGGTTTTAAAATCTGTATATATATATATATATATATATATGTATACAACTTATATAGAAATTATATACCGCCCCTCGGCTCGCTTCCAATGTAGTAAACAATTTGCCAAAGCATTGGAAAATAATGAATTTAGAACATCAGCAATTTCTGGTTCATTATTGGCTTTGGTATTGGAAATTTTGTTTATTTAAATGTAATTATTTTGGATTAAAAATTATACTTGTCTGTAGGGGAGATGTTTTTAAATTGCCTGTTTGAATTTACCATACCTTAATGACGGTTCCTTATTCTTACACTGAGAGAAATATAATAGAAAAAATTACAGTTTTTAACTGTGTTTCAGATGTATGTTCGTCTTTCAGTAAAAATTACTGGTTTTTAAAAGCAAAGAAACTAGTTTTAAATGTTATATTTATAAATGAAACAGAAATTTTTCCTTTTAAAAAACTGTAATTTTTACTGAAAGACGGATATACACACTGAGAGAAATATATGGGTATATTTTACTAAGTGTTTTCGTAAGTTGTGATATATTATCTTTCTTTTAAATAAATACTAATATTATTTCATATATTACGAATTTTTTATTATTAATTACCAAGATCTTGGTAATTCGTAATATATGAAATAATATTAGTATTTATTTCAAAGAAAGATAATATATCACAACTTTACGAAAACACTTAGTAAAATATACTCATATATTTCTCTCAGTGCATCTGAGACACAGTTAAAAATAATAATTTTTTCAGTGATATTTCTCTCAGTGTATGTAAACATTTCATAAGACTGGAAAGGATGGCAACCGTTTAAACAATCGTTTATAGGACGCGTTTGATTCTCCTCGCCGAGTCGATTGTTTCGATGTTTATTAAGCTGACCCAAATAGACGACCAATCGCGTTAACGAAGATGGTTCAGAATCGTATTAATAACTACTTTTCAAGTGATAATGCATGATTTATAAGTATCCTTGCGGAATAACTAACCTTGATATAAATCATATGGAAATTAATCCATAATGGATTATTTAATGTCACGGAGAATCGCGCGGAGATATTTGCACAGGCATTTAAATTTAAAATGATGAAGTTATGATCGTGGAGTACGTAGGTTTCTGCTGCTGAGGGGGAGAGAGAGAGAAAAAAAAAGGTGAATTGCTTTGAAAATGCGAGAGAAGCCCGGTGTGAATACTTGTGCAAAAGTATTCATAAATAATAGCGTCGTTCGGTTGCCAAAGACAGAAGATAATAATTTGTTAAACAAATTCCAATTAAGCTGAACGCGGTTAATATTAAAGAATGGGCTCTGTTGCGAAAGTGGAAAGCCAGTCGCGTCAGCGTGCACGCCAAAACAGCGCTCCCCCTTTTTGAATCAATAAAACGGCGCTTCGATGTAAACGTTGGTTACAAAAATTTAAATATTACCACGGCGTCGGAGTAACCGCTCGTATTCTTTCGGCGTATTACTCAATAGAGTGCACGCAAATGGAATTAAAAAATAGGAAAAATAATAATAATAATAAAAACCCGCGTAATTTTAAAACATCTGCTTCAGCGTGATCATTTGTTCCGTCGATTTTCATTTTCAAACCAAAGTGTCTTGTTAACGCGCGCGTCAAGTATTTCCCCGCGATCGAAATATTGTTAATTAAAGCGGTCATACACTCGGCACACAAAATAAGCGCACATTTCTGCTTTCTCGCCGCGCCCCTCGTCGTTGGCCCCGCGCAAAATTACATCGTACTTTTTGCGCGACCAACTTTTCTTCTCGCGATTGTATATTTTAACTTTGTCCTTCAGTTGATGATTATTCCGCGTGTTTTTCAAATAATTTGTTAACGCACAGAACGAACTGTTACGACAATTATAATGCAATCTTGCGACAAAGTTTTTCGCCTCGTCGCTACTTTTAAAATGCCACGATAAAAGTTATTAATAATATATTCAGAATTTTTCTTCCCCTTCCTTTTCAATTTTTGCAAATTTTTACCGCACTCTTTATTGTTTTTACGAAACTTTTTATGACTGCAACGACACGACGAGAAATATATTCTTTTGATTGCAGTAAAGTATGGTAATATTTGTTGCATTATTATTTTTTTTTTTTTTGTTTACGCGGCAGAATTTTGTTTAATCAAATTCTCGTTAGCTATTTGCATTAGAACGGCATCGCAATGGGAGTAACAAAAAGTGAACCGCGAATAACGAGAGGAACGAAACAGTTAAAGACAGGCGAAATGGGATTACGGCGATGTTATTTGTGAGCTTTATTTATTTATGTTTTAATTGCTGCACTTTTACACCTAAATCGTGATAAAATAATATTGCATTAAATATTTTAAAATAGCCCAATACCGTTGCAACGATTTTTCTGTGCAATATTTTGATGTCAGAGATGCAATTTTTTTTTTAAATAAATTTATATTAAATTATATACGCGTTTTAAATATGCATATTTTATGATAAATATATAAGTTAAATTGGAATGTAGTTCACTTGCGTTAAATTATGATATTAAATGAAATGTTTAAAATTATTTAATAATTTCAAACCGAAACTTTTTTTGTGTACAATAAATAAGAGCCGACTTTTTCTGTCTGAATATATACAAGTTATGCAAGTTATGCAAGTTTAAGATGTAAATGTTATTTAAAAGTACAAAAATTTAAACCTTATTAATTTTTCACGTGAATATTATAAAGCATAATTTTGGGGGGTATTAAAATAAAATGTTGTATGAAAGTCTTGGTAAAAAAGAATTAATATAATTTTTTTACGTAATCGTCAGTAAAAAGAAAGCTCAACGTTTCTCGTTCAAGATGCCAAGCCCTTCACTTTTTAATAATATTTTCATAGATTGTACATTCTAAAATCATTAACTAAATTTTACCCTAAATTATGGATATACAGACTTCAAATCAAATCCTTACAAATGTGTTCGTTTCGATTAAAAGCATCTATTTTAGATTAAAAGCATTTTACTCTATTTATACAATAAATTTTCCCCTAAATAGTTGTATATTATTGGAAAAATATTCTTTTCGATACAGATTGACTTTATTCTTGCTTCAAGTTTCTTCTCGTGTATCATTTCGTTAAATTGGAGCAATTTAAAAACTCCGGATACTAATTAAATTTGATGAACTTTGCAATTTATCTAAAAAGAGTCAAAACTGATTAATTGCATATAAATGATCAACTATTAAGAAGAGTATTACGCAGAGAAAAAGTTCATAGAAAAAAAATTACTATACTTTATCATAATATCAGCAAAAATAGGGACATATTTGTTAAATACGTGTACATATTCGAATATGACGTTATTAAAAAGTTATTCATTTGTCTAAGTGCAAAAGTTTTAATTAATTAATTAATTATATCGCTTACATTTGATTATTCATGTTTGTTGTAGGAAGTTTGAAAATGTTTTACATTAAATTATTTTGTATTTTTGTGGAAGCGAAATACTTTTATCACTAGAGGAAAAACTTTCACGCTCTACTGCATAAATATAAACAATTTTAACTGTACAATATCCGCTTTTATTTTTTGTATTGTTGGGTCCCGAGACGCAACGGAATGAGAGGACAATACACGTTAAATGGAATAACTGTATTACCCTCGGACACCTTAGATGACTGGTTTCCAAGCGGAGATGGTCGATAAGGATGGCTGAAAAAAAGGGGGGGGGGGTATAAAGAGAGGAAAATTGTGATTTCAACATTCGCACGTCCATATTATTCAATTTAATTTTACAATGTGAATGTTGTTACTATTGCTCGCTGTTGCGTTCTAAATTTAGAATCATTTGGTGTTACCTAAAGCACCATTTCGATTAAAGTGTTGATGGTCTAGAATATGTTCTCGGTTTACAATCTTTATTTCAAATTTATACTCTACTGACCTTTCATTATTTCTTAAGCATACGATTCTATAAACTTTTACGTTCAGAAAAAAGTTGGGATAAAAATTATTACGCTGTATCTAAAAGTGGGGACAAATGACATTTCCCTGTCATACTTAACATACAGCTTAAACGAGGTTTTAAATAACCAATCATTTTTATTATACTGGATCATATACTGAGAAAAAAGAATGGTGAAAGATACTAGACTTTCTAGGAAAGGCCAGATATACTTGTCTAATATTAAGAAATATTATCCAAGTCTAATAAAATTTATAGGAAAACTTATTATTGCTCAATTTATAGTATTTTTTATAATACTTTTTTCAGTGTAATAACTTGTACAATTCTCATACCCTCTTTCAATCTCTATCTCATTTATCCCCATTTTTAGATTTAGTACAATAATTTTTAATCCAATTTTCTTATCAATGTATTTATCTATTATTTATTTAATTCATAATTTTCACGAATATATAATAACGTTTATTATTAATTATTGTACCAATTACCATAATTTTTGTTTTACATTTAGTTCATAATTTAGCTCAACCGTTCTTTTTGCCTTAATTAATATGCGCAGATTTTATTATAATGGTTTCCATTGTTGGCCTTTATTTCAAATTCACATTCTTTTTTAACTGAGTAAGACTTTGTAAAGCATACATTCGGAGTGAATGCTATTTCACCTCGCTGTTTTGATTCATTCAATAAGCATATCTGCTCACTACCAGTGTAAACATCGGCAGCGCACGTTTCGAGTAATCTCTCAACTCGCCTTCGGCGTGTGTCGTGTGTTTCGCAGTCCAAAATGATTGGGGTCATTATAGTATTGTGTTGAAAAAGTTTGTAAGCAAAAAGGAAACAAGAACCGCTTGAACTGGGCGAGTTGATAAGGTCGTACCTTTCGAACCTGTTTTTAACGTTTACATCAATGTCAGAATCTTTTCTCGCCGTTTCATTAATCACGATCTTATTAACCCAAAAATTTCATCATCTTGTTCTTACCTATCGGTGTGAAATGTTTAAACATCCAACATCACTGAATAATTATCATTCCTTTAGTAAAAATGAAACCGGGCGTGGCCGGTTTTAAATTGGGTCCTTCTGTGGCTTTGGCATGGCCTGACCAATTAACAGGTAACAGTGGTTGGGACCATACATGGACCATGCTAAATAACAGGTAATAGTGGTTGGGATTATACCTGGACCAGGAAAAATAACAGGTAACAATGGTTAGGGCCATACCTGGACCAGACCAAATAACCTGATCGGGCAATGATTGGGAATGTAACGCCGGGTATTGATATGGTCCCAGTCGGGTATGCCATGTTACAAACAAGCATTATGGTATCCATACCAGGGCCTTGGCAAATTTTTCGTGAAATATTGATCTTGTCAGGATGTCTGGTCGGGACCCTATTTCAGGCCAGTTTCAATTTTTACTAGGAAACTATTAATTCATTGAAAAAGCAAATTAGCGTTAAAACCAAAGCGCCGCGAAATATTTGATAGCAACGACTGAGTCGCAATCACGGTTTCGCGTCAACTTGGTCGACGAGGTTGACGTATTCGTGACCGTGCCTTAACGAGGAGCAAATTTTACGGCCGGTAATTAGCTCCGACGCGAGTCGCCGACTTCTACCAGATAATACGAAACGGTTTATATTTAGTCGCGGCAAACGGGGTCAAGTTGAGTTTAATAATGTTATCGACTCGCGTCTCGCGGGGTAGAAGTATGGGGGGCGTAAGGGGGGGGAGTACAGAGGAGGGTAGAGGAGGGCTCCGCGAGTACGACGCGCTCGGCTCGTCTGCTCCGGGCATCCCATTTGAAGTTTCGCGAATCCCCGTCCGCCAGCAAATGGGTTTGTCCGGTAGGGTGACAGCAGCGACAGTTTTATGCGCGGAAATTGGCGCTGCAAGATGAATCGCCCGAGTGGCGTCGCGTGCATGCCAATGCGGCGCGGATCGCGAGCGGCGTAGGCCGCCCTTACCCGGCCTTCCCGGCCTTCCCGGCCTTCCCGGCCGTCCTCCACTTTCTTCCATTCTTTCCCCACCTTTTTCCCCCATCCGCTTTCGGCTCTCTCGGATCCTTCGCAAAATTGAACCGACCTTATCGGATCGTCCGTTAGCATATAAATCGAAGTGACGGCCGACACCGCAGTCATTCCGAACCACTTGTTACTCTCCGTGTTTTTGTGTAATTACATTTGCATTGCGCGAAGAAAATCCCCCCCCCCAACCCCCTCTACTGAACCGGGGGAAAAAGGAGGATCGCGACAGGGATCCGAGGAAATACGACGTTGGATTCGAGTTATGTTTTCTGAATGAAACGTGCGGTGATGTAATCTCCGCGTCCACGGTGACTGGTGGGAAGGGAAGAGGGAGGGGGGGGGGATAGAGCGTTTAGTCGCAAATTTATCGTCGATAACGCTTTTTGTTAATGTAATATGCAAATGGCGTCGTCATGCAAATCGCCGATCCTGTGACTCACCGGTCGTAATAAACATGTTGACGGAGACGGAGGAAAAGAAATAGAGTGAGATAAGCACTCGCGTTTTGAGCGCTTCCTTGAGAGTAACGTATGAGTAATCGGTGACTTCAACATCCTCGCCGGTTCAATTATTTTTAGCCACGCTCTACGGTCGTTGTTGTTTTTATTCCCTTTTTTTTTATTTTTCTTCTTCCATTTTGTACCGATTACCGAACGCTTTCGTTTCGTAACAAGCGTACGAATGTTTGACGCTTTTTCAGCGTATTCTCAATGACAAATACTCGACTCACCGTTAGCTTCATTATCATACTGTCCGTGGTTAATGATTGATCATCGACGGGTCGGATTCTTGCTCCGCGGAGCGATTCATAAATTCCGCGCCCCCCCCCCCCCTCCCACCGAGTTTTTTTAACTGCTAAACTGTGGTGATTGATTTTTCGATTTTGGTATATTCGCTTGTTTACCATTTATTGACATGTTACGAAATGATTAATGGTTGTTAATGAATGTCAAGTGTTTATTAGATTTTAATCGATAATCAATGATAAATTGTTTCGTTGCGCGAGCGGGCAAACTTTCGCCTCGTAATAAGCACCGTAGTTGCGTACGCTTAATGTGGTGTTATTTTGTTTTTGCCCTCGATTATTCAGTATTTGAGATTATGTTTTGCCAGTTGAAGATTATGAGAAGTATCAATCGTTAATTATGCTTAGTTAATGATTTACGTTCGCTCGGTTTTCAGGTGGGGGGGGGGTACACAATTATTCATGAGTTGTTAAGTAATTATTAATTATCGCCCGACGTAAATTCCTAATAAGTCTGCGGAAAGTTTGAGCATTTCTCCCGGAGAACGTAACACTTAACGCCGTTGCTTTTGTTACCCCCGCTTGTTTATTTTCGCCGGCTTTATAAGTCGGTAATTGGAGAAAGGCGCGTTGATATTTTTATCATAATTATAATTATTACATTTGCGATTATACGCATCGCGATATAATATTCATAAGCCACTTGAACATTAATCAATACTAATTCTTCCTTTTTTTCTCTCTATTTCAGGTGAGTTTTTGCTCTGAAATTCAACGTTTCCTTCCTCGCGTTCCTTTTTCATTGGTAAGTGCAGAGAATTTGATTTTGTTCAGCTCTTTGAAACTTTTGCAGTTTGTTTTTATTTAAGTAAGACGAAGTGAAAAAGAAACATCTTACAAGTTACGAACTTGCTCTCTTTTTTTTTTTTTTTTTTTTTTTTACAATCTAGCGCTCGCCAAATATATCGCATTTCTTATTTTGCAAAATTACTGAAACGGTATTCGAATACTTTAATTACTGCGCGGCGATACTCGTCGCGTTGAAAAGGTTTTTCTAATAGCATAACTTACTGACAACTACGTTTGAAAATTAACGTTTGAAGAAAAATAATTAACAATTCGCATTCTTTTAATAGTGCTCGGTATAGTTGAATCGTAAAATGACATTTCTTATTACTCTTTTTACACGTTATTCAAAGACAATAATTTCGTTACAAGCTTTCGAAGATTAAGGCTCGAGAAAGCATGTATAAAGGAAAGTTTTGAAACATACAAAACAGCCACGTTATCTGATGAGATATTGATAATATTTTGACTTCATATGTAAATTCTAAAAATATATTCACGTTTCTTTATTATGTACAATATACATTTACAATCATGATTCCTTCAAAAATTCTGTTTTTTTTTTTTTTGTTCACTACGAGTAAACAAATTCATATGCTCAAAGTGAAAACATAAACATCGTAAGTTCGCGCCGAAATTGTAAAAGAACCCATTCTGCCTCTCAACCAAAATGACTGTACAAGACCAGTGAGAGGAAATGAAAATTGAAATGGATGAAAAGGCTTCGAGCCTGCCATACTACCTATGTATACTAGGAAAAAAAGAGTCCTAACGTCCGACATTGTAATAAATACATCAAAAATTAAGTTGTTATAATAGAAAAATAACATTTAAAAGTAGTGTCTAAGAAATTCAACTTTTATTGCCAACAGTTTGCCAGTACTGGCATAATACTGATTTTTCTGCACGGCTAAGAATACCAATAATTATTACAGCGCATTAATAATTAATCATACGATGAAAAGTGTGCATAATCGTGCAGCCGATCCATCTGCAAGACGTCAAACCGTCCAATTACAATCTCGACAAAAAAAAAAAGAAGGAACGAGAGATAGATAGATGGATAGAGAGAGATATGGAGAGACGGAGGGACAGAAAGAAAAATTGCATCTGCATCACAATAGAAATATCCATCAAGCGGGCAAAATCTAATCCCACAAATCAAGTATCCATCAGCATCGCAATCATCGTAACACCTTCCATCAAGAAATGCGATTGCGCGTGCACTCTCTCTCTCTCTCTCACTTACACGCGCGGGGAGGGGGGCGTTACATAACGAACGATCGATTAGCCATAGATTCGTCACTTGCACGTGGTCCGGCGGCGCGCATAATTCACGACGTAATCCCCGCTGATTAACGGTGAATGGGAAAAGAGCAAAAGTGACGACAGAGTTGGTTGCCGGGGTTGGGGGGGGGAGAGGTAGGGTTGGTAAAGGGGGGGAATATTAACGACTTCGGGTTGCGTTCTTCGTGTCAACAGGCGGCCTTACGCGAGAGCCACTCATCAGCGCATAGAATTTGCCGGCACGTTCGTCTCCTTTCTAAAAATGGAAATTGTGTCAGCGCGCCGTAGCCGGGGTGTTTGCACCGCGCTCTCGCGTGTGTGCGCCGCGCTACGCGGCGTTAGCCGTGGCGTGCAAATGAAGTAACAGGTAGGAACGGTAACGGCGAAAGAGAAGTGTCGACTGATACGAAACGGGAGACACGCGCGCGGCGTCGTCGTCGTCTTCGCAACGCGTCGACAACCGCCGGCGAACGAGAGAGCAAACGCGCGACGCTAAATCAGCCCCGTCACAATTTGCATTTTTATTGGCAACACCGGAGACGAATATGCACCGTCAAATACCGCGCGCTCCTAACAGCGATACTACCAGCCGAAAGCGTTTAATTGAATTAACCGCCGAGACGTAGCTTTGGGCTTTCGTTATTCGTGCAGAAGTTAGAAGCAAATTGCTGTTTGTATACAGCAGATTAGCGTTATAATCAACTGCCGGCTTACTTTTTTTTTTTTTAACTTTTACTCCATCTTCTCGTTTTTGGACTTTTCATCGTCGAGCGGATCATAATTTGTAATAACTTATGACAATTTCTTAGTACTTACTATTGTTGTTTGGGATATCTGTGCATTTATATTTGTATTTTTCGTGTAAAAATTAACGTATGTATGTCACAAATATGATTTGCACCGCATATTATAACGAGATCTATTCTTTATTCGCATTTTTTTCTAATATCTTTTTAAACTACTATATCATACACTCAGAAAAAGATATATGCTTCATAAAAATTATTTATTCTTATTATAAATAGAATTTCGTTTTGTCCATATAATGAATGGAAATCCTATTTAATATAAGAATATTCTATTACTCTTAAATAGACAGTTTTGTGAGTGTATCATTAGAAATACTATAAATGCACATATATTATCGAGTTATGTATATAATACAGTAGGAAATATTAATAAATATCTCTCAGTGATCGTTATAAAGACTTTTAAGAATATTCGTGTTTAAAAATCTGTTAAAATAGCAGGATTTAGTGAAACTGAAAAAGGGACCTATTTGTGAAATTACAATGTTTCTAATTTTAAAGAAGGGTAATGAAATTGATTCGAAATTTAATAAAATGACTATAATTGATTTAGTACAGCCATAAGTGCACTATTTACGTTATAGAATTTGCCATGTGGGGCTTATGTGTGGTTTGCAAATCTCATAAATAAGCCACACGCAGTTAACGCTATGCCACTAAAAATGTAATTGAGCAGATGTTATGTAAACGATATTTAAATAAATAAAAAGCAAACAAACAAAAAAATTACCAACACCTAGTTAGCGTTTTCATCGATTTAAAAATCAAATTTTTACTGTTAATTTGTTCATAATAAATATCATATTTCATTGTTTTAACGCTGTCTAATGTTACGTTTATTCAGGTCGTTGATACAACTATTTTTATTATTATAAAGTAAAATCGATAAAGGCCGATTGATCAATAAATAATTATTCACAACAGCGAATATTAAATTTATTATGTAATAAATTTAACGCGCTTGCAACAAACGTTCCATTCTTCTTTTATACAGTTAAAAGAATTTCCGCCACGCGAAATCACGGGATTTAATACGATCTTGTATTTCTATCTGCGCTCCGCAAACTTTTTTTATTTTCCACCGTCTAATTTAATGCCAGCGAATATGCCGCCCGATAAGTAAATCTAACTTTCTTTGGTAATTTTCATGCAAACTGCTACTTTTAAGGCCCTTTTCGTGTCACTTTTATTTTGCTCTTTAATTCCGAATGAAATTTCATAATCTTTAAACGTTGATATAATATTTCCCGGAGAGAAACATTAATATACATTTAGTTACGTTAAAATACCCGCCGAAAATGTGAAACCTCAAATGACTGGGATAATGTCTGGGAGCTTGAGTTGCGAGACAATTCGAACCCGGGGTTTACGGAAACCTTGGTCGACAAAGTGAGGTCTATAAAGCTGGAATACAAAAGTAGCATACAGCAAAAAAAATTATACAGATATTTAAAGCTCATTTATTGCTCATTTATTGCGCAAAAAAAAAATTTGTTGCTCCAGCCATTTTTGCAAAAAATGCAGTATTCCAGCATAAATATCAAGCTGGAATACAGCAGAAAACCATATAAAAAAAAATACCCAGGGATACTACACATCCCGTAGAATTTTACTGCCGCAATAAAAAATTTTC
>JABFPN010005958.1:0-12280 GCA_022817305.1 Leptoteleia sp. ZL-2020
ATAAAAATGTTCATTTCTCTTATAACCTTTTTTAAACTGTATATTAACTAAGACAAGAAGATGTCATTTGTCCCCATTTTTACATACAGTATAATAATTTTTATCCTAACTTTTTTCTCAGTGTATAAACATTTCTTAAGTATGACATGTCCGCCTTGAATAATATCAGAGAAATATTATTTTAACATTTTAAACATTATTAAAATAATATTTTCATCTTTTTTTTTTTTTTTTTTTTCTTTAAAGAGTAAAGTTCTCGTCGAAAAATATTTCCAACGATGCATGGAACTGATACAGAATCCCCGAGGTGTCAGTCCAACGATCAAATTCCTTGGCTACGGGGGCTGCTAATGACTCGCATCAACAGCCTTTCATAAGACCACATATAGCAAATAAAACTGTTATTTATAAAGCTCCGTTATCCCAGGAAACTATCTGCCCCACTGACCAAGGGGTTAGATTGTTGGACTGAATTAAAATGGACGGGGGAATTCGGTATCAGTTCCAACCAGCGTCCAAGAATTTTTTCAAAAGTCAACGTTTTCCATTTTTTTAAAAAAAGTTGATAAAAATATTATTCTAGTTGTGTTTTAGAAATATATATATATATATTTATTTATTAAAAGTGTGTATAAAATATCTTTAATAAATAATATTAGAAATTATTGTTCACTATTAGCGATATTTGTCCAGACAGTTCGGTGACCAATGTAACGAACTCTATTCCTTGATAACGACATTTTATTTTAATATTTCTTTCTTAATTATATGCGCACACGTGTCCTCGAGTTATTATAAGATATAATTAAAAGTTGGTTTAATGTTGCATAAATATTCGTAACATTTATTCGACGTTAAACTGACGTTTGAATGTCCACCTGAGATAACGTTAAAGCAAATCTAACGGTAATGTAACGTTAACGTTAACGTTAAATTAACTTTGTTACAATATTTCCATTAATTATAATTATTCATGTTATCTTATTATTATTTACTTTCTTATTTATGCATTATTAATTACAATTATTTATAATTCATGAGAAATTATTTGAAAGTTAATTTAGCGTCATGTTTAAAGCGGCGAAAAAGCATAAAAAATGTTGACAGTAAAATTAATAATCAAAGGCTGAATGATAAAAGTAATTTCAACTTGTATTTGATATTTTTAGTACCAAGAAGAATTTTTACTCAATCATTTTCGATCGTCGGACAAAGATTCGTGTGAGAACGTCTCAAACGCTGCTGTTTTAACCAACGCCGTAGCTGTTGCAAAATTTGTTTATATTCTGGCTACCGGCTTGCAGGGCTCCGATCGAGCTACAACAAATGCTTTTGTGAAAACAAATCTCTTCCCAATTTGTCACTATTTTACGAATAAAGTTTGCTTCGGTCGCAACGGACTTGAAAAAGTTTTCAATCTGCCAAAAGCGACACAGAAAGAACTGAACATTCTCGCCGATTCAATTTACCTTGTCAACGAATGTCAACAGTTGGCAATAGACACGGCGCGTAAACAATTCTTGACTGATCTTGATTCTGAAATTATCAACGGTGAAAGTTAATCAATATAAATACGCCCCTACGATTCATCGGAAAGTACATTTTCTATCAATAAGATTTTTATTTTCTGCTCAATTATTATCTGCATTTATCGACAACAATTTTCACATATACATAGAGAGAGAGAGAGAGAGAGAGAGAGGGGGGGGAGGGAGAGAGAGAAAGAGAGACTCTTTGACTTTACCAATACTTTTTCACTCGAATAAAATATTAATGTACAACAGCTTGGCACGACCCTGCACAAATAATGTCGACAAGATGAAATTACAAAATTATGATAAAAATTTATTAAATAATAATACATATAACAGTAACAATAATAACGATAATTATGAGAACCATAACAATTGTCGTGGATGTCACTAATAAATAAACCCTTAAACATTCTTTTGTTTGTTACTTGTTTGAAAATAATAATAATAATAATAATAATAATAATAATAATACAAGAAAATCGATGTATTTGAAACGCGCGAAGCAAGTGTAATTTCAAATTTGGCGCGAGTCTTAGTGTGCGATCCCGCCAAAAATTAAAATCATAATAAAATTGACGTAAAAAGTATACAAGTATATATATATGGCCGAGGTTAGAAAAGTGGAGTCGACGCGACAATAAAGAGTCGAGCCGAAATCATATTCACGATTGTGACACGTGGATGAATAAGCTCCTCACCGGGAGCAAGCGACGCCTCGAGTCTATTTTAAAAGCACACATTCGTGGTGGTTCGAGCGATGACACGCGCAATATGTTGCTTTAAAAGTTGAACAAGTTTCGCGCAACAACAACAACAACTCGCAACGAATACAGCCTCATCATGGGTATTTTAATATCCCGCTTTCGGGTAAGTCAACGCTTTCCCATTTCCTGCACCCAATCCCATTTTCCCTCCCGCTTTTCCATTCACTTTCAATTTCTCCATCGATTTTAAGGTTAGGTGCCGTCCCAGCGTACGTGTGTGTGTATAAATATCGCTCGTGTCATTTGCACTGTCAATATTGCGAGCCTGTAATTTGTCACTGTTTCTCCTCATTTTTCCGGCAATTTGCAAAACCAAGATCAATTGTTGAATTTCAATTTTGTTCATTCCAAAGTCCCGCTTGACAGCACTCGAGGTGACATTTTGCAGGCAAAATGTTCTCCTCGTAAACAGATCCGTTTATGGTAATAATTAATGATTTTGCAAAATCGGCCGTTAATTTATGCTTGGCGATTATCGTATGACAAAATTACCATTCAATGACACAGCAACAAAGTTTTGCCAAATAAGTTGTGCTAAATTGCCTCCATTTATCAACTTAATCACTCTTTTTCCTTCTTTTCCTTCTTCTTCTTCTTTCCTCTTTTGTTTCATGTTTTTGGTGGAAATATTTCTCACGAAATTGCATTGAATTTAAACTTTAAATTTGAAAAGGCCTCCATTTTCGAAATTAATGCAGCTTGTTTGGCAACAATCAAGACAGCAATTACTTGTTTTTGGTTAATCCAATATTTCCGTACATTTTAAGCCTTCAACTTTATTTCAATCCTTTTATCGCTCTGAATATTAAATTGTTTCCTGGCTTTTACAAGCCCTTTTCAACGTACGAGAAATTTATTTTATATTGCATAATTTATGGATCGAGACAATGATACGATAATATTTATATTTGCCAATAAAGCAGTTTATAAAATTTCATAAATTAACCGAGTCAAATGCAATTATAATTATGAGGTAATGTTAGTAATAGTTAAAATTAAAGTTTATAATACAAGTCTTTAAACGCAGCAGCATATTTTTATAATGAGAAAGACAACATTTCTTTTTTGTTTTTGTCTTTGTTTCTTTTATGAATCACATATTGTATGATTAGAACAAAAATAATTAGTATCAAATCAAGGCATTTCAATTTTGGTAACAGAGAAATATCTTTGAAACAATTTTAATAATAAAATGCAACTGACAGTACTAAAGTATGTTAAATATTTGCATGAATTATTAGAATAAAATAGAATTAGAAAAAAAAATACAACAATGCAAGTATTGTCATAAAAAATGAAGTATTATTTCCAGAATCAATTATCATCAAGGTTGATATATGAAACAAAAAGTACTCTTAAAAGTTGCCACTTTATTTATATCCAATATTAGTATATAATCAGACTAAACATTTTTTTTTAATTTACGGACATGATATATTAAATGACAAGTCAAGTATTTTTAGCATTTAAACATTATTTTTACATATTATTCTCTTCTATCCACGTCTTACACATGCCTTGAATTTATATTATAATTACACACTGAAAGGAAATGAAATGTAAATAATGAATCCAATCAATTTATTAATGACATAAAAACTTGGTATTAAATTAATTATCTTAATTCTATTATATATTTTAATATTTTATTAAAATATTGAATGGAAATTCTATTATATATAATTATTTTAACATTAAAATCATATTAATTAAATGAAAATTCACAAGTCCAAGCAAAGCATACAATTCAATGAATCAGTATGTAATTACTATGCGATATGCATATCAAAATATACGGTCTTTCATTTTAAATGAGGATTGACTTGTTACCCAATTTTTTGCCATTTCAATAAGTACAGTTATAATTGAATAAATTGATAAGATTTGCTGCCCAACTTCTTATACCTTTATTGAACCCAAAACATAATTTTTCTTTCATTCTTTTTATTATTAGAATTAATAAATTTTTAGATTTAAATAATTTCTTTTAATATTTGTATATTTATATAAAAGCTTCGTTTCATTTCAGAAAAAGAAGACAACCATAGAAATACTCGAGGATCTTGATAAGGTAATTAAATTCATAATATGCAAATCTAACTTACAACATATCCGATGGAACTGGCTGAATTTGTTGAAACAAGTTATTAAATATTTTCAATTGCAGAAAATAAAAGAAATCGAGACATATGGGCAGCATACGGAGCAAAGGCACAAAAGAATAGTTGGCACATTAATTCTTTACAGTGTAGCACTTTACACCATCACAGCAGTCATCTTTTACTTTTACTTCTTCCCAGCTTCCCTTTATGATCAGCTGTTTTATATTATACCTCTTCTTATCTTTCCATTATTGTGAGTATAAAACTATTATAAATATCTTGGAGGAAAAGACAGTTTCGCTGCATACTTTAATTATTCCCTATACATTATAGAATTTTATTCACAAAGAAAATGGTAACTTGGTATTACAAGAGGAAGATTTCAAGGAATCAGGATAAATTGGATTTAATGCAGGAGCAAAAGAAGCAAATCTTGGAAGATGTCACTGAAAAGGAGACTTACAAGAAAGCCAAAGAAATTCTAATGAAATTTGCACCTGATCAGCTTAGAAGTCCAGTATGTTTTATAAATAAAGAAGAAAAAGAATTTCCATTTTGTTCACTTTGACACTCATTATTAATCAGTTCTTTTTTTTCTTCTTTACAGTCTCCTACTGCTCACAAAATGCTGTCAACTTCACTTGTAAGTTTTATATTAATGTTACTAGAAATGTTTATCACAATTATCTGAAACGATCCCAATGTGTGTACTGCAAGAAATATTAATAACATTTGCAATTTTAAATTCTACCTCAGTCACAAGCTTTACAAAAGAACTTGTTACTTTAGCAAGAGTTAAACATTTTACTATTTATATTCACATCAGAGTTACCATTTAAAGATGATTCTTCAGGTGCTTTATTTGTAGTTACATTATTAAAATGTAATTTCAAAAAACAAATATTAATAATAAATAAAGTTGGAATTTGGCAATTAAATATATCAGACGATTCTCTCACTTTTACATTATATTCCATTCAATTTTGGTGTAATTCTGGTCAATACTTATCTCTGGACATTGGATATTGTTTTTCATCGCCTTAATAATTTATATATTTATAATTAATAATTAGAATCTTATTTCTTGTGAATGGATTCCAAATTCCATTGTCCTAAAATAAACAGGAACGATCAAATGCTTACATAAGGAAAAATATTTCGCATTGTTTAACAAGTATATTTAATAAAATTTACTTGAATATTTTAAATTCCTTTTTGTTTTGTAATTTTAAACGAAAAGACTAATCATTAAAAATTAGAAAAACTATCATATAAGGCATTTAGTATTGAAAATGCCAAATGTATATATATATATATATATTATATAATCATAGATATTTAAATACATTATTAGGCACATTGAACATTAAGCAATTTGGATGTCTTCCAACTAATAGTTTTCAGTTTCTTCAATTCTTCATTAAATTGCAAACATGAGTTCTATTTCAGTTTAGAGCTCTGAAATTGTAGTTCCAGCAAAGTACAATATTCATAGTCGTATATTTTTACATAGCGCCATTAAAAATATAATTAGATGAGTATGTAGAAAAGAAAAATTAATGTCAAATTCCAAAATAAATTTTGCTGATCTCACATAACTTGAGAGATACGGCAAAGGATACATATTCGTTTGATTGATTGGAAGGCTATTGTTACGGCATAAAAATTGGTTTATCTTTTAAGGGAAAAAGTAATACTAATTGATATTTAACGGTAATCCTCTCACTATTCCGTTGGTATTTCCCTGAAATAATAACCGCCTTCAATTTTATTATTCGACAGCTATAATTGATATATTTATGAATATCACGAATTAAGAAAGGAAATGAGGAAAATGTGGTATCTCTAATCAGTGAACGTTTCAGGCGACTGGCAATGTGACGCAAATGAACGACACGCCGCGTCGCGCCGTGACACCTGCGACCTCTCCGGCGATTCCTAATATCGCAGATGGGAGCATACTCAGGCGCAGAGCATTGACCGCATCCTCGACCGCGCAGTTTGGTAAAATTTCTACTACTTCTGGAACTGTGCCAATTGATGCGGCAACTGGTGTCGCTTCACCACCGGTGTCGTCCTATCAGACAGGGAATAGACAGTTTGGTTCCCCGATTCCTCAAGCCCGTTAGTTTCTAATTGCAATTCCTCTTTAACAATTTGCTGCTGATCAAAAAGCCTCCCTTTTCCTTCTATTCACTTACACCTATTAATAACTTTTCACCACATTTATTATTCTCAATATAATTTCATTGTACATACGTAATTCAAATAATACATATTCTGTACTAGTTTACAGTCAATACGTATCAAGATAAAATCTTACAATTCGTTCATTCTTATAAATTTTTATTTGATAAAGTCATTCAACATTTTTTCTTTACTTGTTAGAAATAACAAAATGTGTAATGTGCAAGTTATTTTTAAACATAATACATTTACAAAACAGTAATATATGACTTTTAATACAGAAAAAAGAATAAATTTTCTTTCATTATTTTTTATATTTATATATAAATTTTGCTTTATCGACAAGTTTCATATTATGCATTGTTATTAATAAGACAATATTTCAATAGACAATCCATTGCCACGGCCCATACTTCCACAACAAAGAAGTTACATAGATCGACTGGTGGAATATTTAGTAGGTGACGGTCCATCAAATCGCTATGCTCTGATTTGTCGTCAATGCGAATCGCACAATGGAATGGCATTAAAGGAGGAATTTGAATACTTTGGTATTTCATATATATATATATATACATATGCGCGCGCGCACACACACACACACTTGAATCGTTAATTATTAAATTAAAAAAATCTTTCTGTTGCGAAAAAGTATGTTTATGATTTAAAAAGCCTTTTTATATTTTTAGTTTTATAATGTTAAATTTTTTTTGTCATTTGTTTCTTACGACATTGCTTAACGAGCTGTTTATATAGCATTTAGGTGTTGTTACTGCAACTTTTGGAACCCAGCAAGGAAGCAGAAGCCGTCGGCTCCAAAATTGGAATTGGATCACTCAAACGTGAATCTCCATGTGTCACAATTAGCAACTGATTTGCAGCTGAACAAAACAGTGGAAACTGATTTACCTGCTTCCAAGTCAGATAATTCAATTAACTTGTCTGAATCAGGTATGAAATATTTTTCAGTGATATATTAACAATTGTAACATTTATTTCAACATTTTGTTTTGTCATTTTAAACTTTAAAATAATTTTGAAAACGAAAGAACAAATTCCAGATTCTGACATTGAGGTCGTTGAAAAGCCGAACGAAAATGATGAAGAAAACGATGAAAGATCTTCGCAAAAGTCAGACGAAGACGGTAATTTTGAATTAGTTTCTACATTTTGTAATTAAGTGAATCTCTTAAAGATAAATTTAGTAATTATATATTGATATTAAATATTCACTGCAATTACTTTCATTTTACACGACGAAGGCAGAAGCAAACATATCAACAGTAATAAACAAAAAATATATTACAAAAGAAAATTATTTTTTAGTTGCAACGACCGAGTCTCCGAGAAAAGACGAAGAAAAGTCCGAGGAGAAAATGGATATCGACGATTCTTTGTCAAAGTAAACGGACGCTTCAAATCATCCTTCAGAAGTCATTTTTTAAAGACAATCGTAATTACCGAAGGCATTTGTTGAATAATAAAATTTTAAATACAAGATCAATATAACGAATAGATATAATATTTACTTGAAATCCATTAATCGCCCGATTTTCATTCACAATTGAACAAGTGTGGGGAACGACGTAATTCATTTGAGTGTAAAAATCCCTATCGGACAATAGTATTTCATATAAATAGGCCTCTTTTTAATGTTATTTATTGGTATTTGATATTATTTTTGTCAAGATATATTATACGTTTATGTTTCAGCATGTTCATTAGCATTTCTGTGCTCATTGAATAATGTGAAAGTTGAGTGTCGCGTAGCAATTTAAAAACAAACGTATCGTACAATATTAAAGTCAAGTTTCAATTAAAGGACCAAATTTGTTGTACCATTATTATTATTATTATCATTTATACTTTTGAACTTTATATTAAACGTGTACGTGGAGAATTATTCCTCCAGTATACTCAACCAGTGTAGGAGACATTTTCTTATGGTCTCGACCGGAACAGGCCTTCTCAGAGCGAAAAAGAGTACTTGTGCAACTAGAGACAAATAACAGCAATTCTTAACTCGTCCGAATAGTTTGTTTTTTTTTTCACACGAGCAAAATATTCGCACAAGTTGAGCATCGCCATTATTCGTGCCCAGTTACACAAGTATTATTCCTGTTAATTAAAAATGTACGCGAAAAATACGCAACACAGGTCAATGTTTTTTGCGTCCAAAAAATAATATCATTATACTATTTCTTATACATAATACGCTATTGTTGATAGGGATGTTGTAATAATAATGCGCGTTAATTTAGTACCCAGTGTATTTACTTTTAGCGAAGAATAGAGGAGATTTGTTCAATGTTGTGTCAATTGTATACTCATTTATATTAATTGTATATACACTACTGTTTAATGCAGTTTATCAAAAGCAATAGTAACTTTGAAGACATTAATGAAATGTTTCCTAGAGCTCTAGTTACTATGTCATGTTGCTTTATTTTGAGCTGAGATTAAGAGTAGTTGTACAGTGTCATAAAGTTGCGCCACACAATGAAAATTGTTCGAGCAGGCAATTTTTATTGCACACAAGTTAAAAGTTTTTATTTTTTTCCCCACACGTTTTAGACTTTTTTTTTTTTATATATATATATCATTTTGCTCGTGCACATTTTATTTAGCGATTTATCGTACAATTTATAGACTGAAATGTTCGAATGTTTTGTAGCGATTATAAAAACCAGATTGTAGACGATATTTTTGCATGTGTCAATACGATTTAGTTATTCATATAAATTTATTTTCATTGCAGTTATATAAAATTATATTATCGAAAATAATAGAAAAATGATAAAATTTGATAGTCAAGTATGTTTTCATGATTTCGCATTATTTATTACGCAAGTCGGATTGATGAGTAGTTTTGTATATGAATAAAATTTTGTACAGAAATCCCCGGAAAAATATATATGGTTGTTTGAAAAATAAATATGCATAATGTAATTCATTAAAATGAAAACCATGTCATGTGATGGAAGAAAAGTGATAAATATAGACTTTATTGAGATAACTGTCAATAACTTACTTTATAATTGAATACTTTCTCACAATGGGAAGCTTTTAACTTAAACTTTTTTAATATTGTAAGAGTATGCTTACTGTAATATTTTTTAAATAAATTATTTGTCTATATTTTTTGTACTGTATTTTATTTCAAAAGAACATGAATAATATTTAAAGAAAATTATCAAGTTTCATATATTAAATTTAATTATACTGAGAAAAATAGTATAGTAGTCCTGGAGACTCTATGTGTACCTGTATAAAATAATGCTCAGCAATGTGACAAGTGGTACTATAATTTTGATAATTAGTGCTTGAAAAAGTGACACCGTTTATCACCAGACTGTCTGGTAATGTTATAATATCATTTTATACACATTTAATATATAATATGTACATGTCCGCTACAAGTAATATTATAGTGATATTATTTTAACATTTTGAACATATATTTAAAACATTAAAATAATATTTTTATCCATTAAAAAAGAAAAGGAAGAAAAAAAGAAAAAGTTCCCGAATGGAAAAACACTCAGAGGCTGGATGGAAGGACGGACGACTAATCCCCGTGTTGTTTCCAATCCAGATTATACTATGTTTTAATACTTCATTTTGAATAGGAACAAATTTTATTTTCCCAATACCTGCATCGAAAACGCCGCCATTCGTAATTCTTATATTTATGTATAAGCTATAACTGTCAAACTAAATTGATAAATATTACAACTTGTATACTAGCAATGGACTATATTTAATTACATTTATCAAATAGAGTTGAGAAAGACCAATTATTTCCATTTCTTTTTCTCAGTGTACAGTTTCAGAGTCGGAAATTTTTCTCGAAAGGAACTTTTTTCTTTTCTTTCTTTCTTTCTTTCTTTCTTTCTTTCTTTCTTTCTTTCTTTCTTTCTTTCTTTCTTTTAAATTAATGAATGACTTATATTTATAAATTATTTTAAAAATTAATTACAAATATTACTTGCTATTAGGGTAAAAGTATGATGTTACAATGAAAAGTAATAGCATATAATTTTACATTATAAATAAATTAATAATTAACATTTTAATTATAAAACATTTTACACACGCGCGTACGCACGCACACACACACACACACAGAGGATGTGAAGCGACGAAAAAAATAATACCCACAGTGAAAAAGGTACTAAAACCCCGTGACTCTAAGTTTTTAGGGCCGCTTCAAATTTTTCATTGTCTTCAAAAGAGTAGGATATTGCGCTGTTAGCATAGTTTCTCGTTGTCTTCAGCACGGTAGTATGTTCAGAGTCTTGATTTTGACAAATAATGTACAAAGTATATATAAAAGATTACGCATATGACATGGTGATTTAAAAAAAATACTACATTTACAAATAAAAAAATAATTTACATATATGTAAGTTTATTTTATATTTATTTATTCAAGTTAAATAAATACATGTAATATAATGGAAAATTTTCCGTGTTTTAGAGATCAACAAATATTGTTGTATAAAAATACTTTTATAAATATTTCAATAATAATTTTTTCCATTCGGAGGAAAGTTTAACGAGTTTGTTATCAAGCAAGCAAATCCATTCTCTCAAAGTAAAGCTCAACGTGAAATTGTACGTGTTGATTAAAATAACAAAAAATAACTTTATTGTCATTTGCACATATGTATATTTGTTCTTAGTCGTTTTAATAATAATTTTGTTTACATTTATTTATCATTTAAAAAGTTTTCATATTTTATTTGACATGACTTTTACATAATATTTCAGTTTGAACGAAGCATCTATATTAATTTTCTTTAATTTCAATTGCTGGAAGTGATCAATATGTTGTTAATTATTTTATTGGCCCTCGCTGCTGCCACAAATAATAATGAAAATACAAATATTTTCAAATCCTGTCGTAAGTACATTTACTAAATGATAATAATAAAAGTATTGTTCTTATAGTGATACTAAGATACAATAATAATATTTATAATCTTAAATTTTAATAACTTGTATATTTACTTGAAAAATCTTGATAGATGATTAATTTTTCCTACTTTTTTTTATTATTACTACAAGTTTTGCATTCATTGCTGATTATTCGCTTAAAACATTATTTATACTTTTCTTACATATTTCTCTGCAGCAAGAAATTTGATTTTTGACGTACCATCCCCTGACTCTGTTCAAATTCAAAATTGTAATACATCAACGTGCAGCCTGAAAGAGAGAGAATCGTTGCATATCAAAATTTTATTTACTCCTCAATATCAAATGATT
The DNA here is from genome assembly GCA_022817305.1 of Leptoteleia sp. ZL-2020. Classification (NCBI taxonomy): domain Eukaryota; kingdom Metazoa; phylum Arthropoda; class Insecta; order Hymenoptera; family Scelionidae; genus Leptoteleia; species Leptoteleia sp. ZL-2020. Next base: position 11,860 of record JABFPN010005958.1, read on the forward strand.
ATGCCACAAGTCAGATTTCGGATAGTGAAAACTTTAGGAAATTACGTGCCAACTGATAAAGTACTTATACGAAAAAGATCGGCTTGTGGAAGGATCAAGAATTTGGACGGTAAAGTTCTTGCTTGTGACAAATTGCTCAAGGCTGGGATCACTTACACCTTTGAAGATACTTTTACTAGAAATGATTTGAACATGTTACCTGTAAGACAAACTTTATTTATTTAATTGCTCGCTATTATTTTTCATTCTTTCGCTTGTTTAAGAGTAAATGAGCTTATTTTTAATACATTAAAGAAATTACACTCGACGCCCCCAGTTTCAGCCTTCCCACTTTCAACGTGCTCCCATTTTCAGCGAAATTTCTTCCCCGTTTTCAGCGGAAATGTTCCTATATCCGGTTCGCTGTGTAACCATTAATAAC
>JABFPN010005959.1:0-12277 GCA_022817305.1 Leptoteleia sp. ZL-2020
TTTCCTTTTCGCATACTTAATGCTAAGCTTTCATACATTTTATTTGAAATTTTCTTATACTTTCCGTATAGTCTCAGTTTCCTAACTATATACGAAAAATTAATATATTCTTTTTCTCAGTGTAGGTTGTTAGTAAATAATATATGTAATTAATAATTAACACAATGTTATGGGATAGTAGAGTAACTTGTAATAATTTAATATAAACGATCTTAATATAGAACGCATAAAATTATACGTTCTACATTTATTGAATGATTATAAGCTTTACATTAATAATATTAGTTAATAACTTTAATACGATCATGTTCCTGTATTATTCAATACTAATTCAAACTAAACGTACGAGATCAAAAGGATATTAAAAAAATATTTTAAATAAAATCGAAAAATGTAATATTATTTTGGATGTTCAGTATTAAAAACATTTCTTCGTCGCCATGAACTTTTATAAAGCAAACAATTTTGATTTATTTAAATTTAAAATAGTCGGACAGTTTTAGACTTCAATTTGTTATTGTATAATTATAAATGCAAAGAGGTCATAAATAATGCATCAATTCAGATTGTTCCTTAAGCCACATTCACCACCAAGTACACATCGATGCTTAGTTTTAAATGATTGATCAAACCGACCGACCGGGTCACACTGATCTCGTGACATTTTTAAAACGGGGTTACTTTTTGTCATTAAATGTCAGCAAAAGTATACTTTTAACATTTCATTTCACATAACGGACAGAAAAAATTACAAAAATAATCGGATAGAAAAATACAAATATAAAAAAAAAACGTTTGTTATTTCATATATTTTAGAGAAAATTAAAAAAACTCGAAGGAAAACACACAGTTTTGCTCGTTGTATAATAGCAACTCAAGTAATTGATTATTCAATAACATTTCTTATGTTAATTATTCAATATCAATTATTTATATTCACTAAAACTGAATATTCCAATTATTAGACATTTTATTAATTATAATGATAAAAAAAAAACTTATTATATCCATATTCATCAATATAAAATCATTAATTTGTCTCATAAAAGAATTCAATTTAAGATACAACTTAATAAATACAAAGGAATAGACAAAAAAAATAATCTATTCATAAACAAAAACTGGAGTAATAAGAATTTAATAATCCATGTAGGAGGAGAATATAGAAAAAGCAAATTTCTTTATTTCTCGAGAAATAAAAAATTATGGAAATTGTTGGTCATCGGTAAAATAGCATCAGTTAACTCAACCGGGTTGTCGTTGTTCCCGGAAGAGCGTGGCGTTGAATCATGAAATCATGTACCACGTTCATCCCTTGCTATTTATCGTTAGTAAGTTGCCCTTACTGATGACAATTTGTTCGGCTCCACAACAGGCCTTATACCAATTTTATTTGACTAACATCTTGTGTATTCGCTACATAAATACTCCATCTACCGACGGAAAAAGTAACTAAGAATCAAATTTCATTCGCTATTATAAATTCCCGCGCGAAATATAAATATCATTTGTATGTTAAAATTGTTAAGCATTATATTTATAATAATAATAATGGAAAAAAAAATGAAAACTTTAATTGAATTTACTTAATTTTTTTGTACCATTCACCAAATTTATAAGATAGCTGCTACATATACCTCATTTTCTGTTAAAAACAGTAAAAATGTTCATATAAATTTCTCTCAATGCAAAATGCAATTACAAAAATAAATCAGCTTTTAAGCAACATTAAATAAAGACTGAATATATTAATTTTAAATATTAATGTTAAATCTCTTTTCATCGATAAGCGATTCGACCATAACATATTTATTCCACAATACAATGTTGCTATTATTGGTTAGTAGCGAGTGTTTTTTAATGAAAAGTAAAAAGACGTAAACCGACACTGGATCGAAACTGGTTCATCAATTATATCTCTCGGGCCGTCTGCGATTGACGCTGAAAATGAATTCGGTATATCTCGCGGAATATGAATAATAGGAACCCGCAAGTGCGATTACGATTCGCGGCAGCGAGACGCAGCGCACCTTGTCAATGCTCATATGTCGCGGGGTAAATGCAAATATCGACAAGGCATCGCAAAAATTCAAGCGTCAGTTTGGATTACCTGCGCCAACATATCAGATGGCAACGCCCGTTTCGGTATATTGATCCGTTCTGTAATTAAAACGAATCGTGCAGAACGCCGAGACGAGCGTTCAAGTGGTGGTTCATTGTTTCTTGTCTTTTAACAATTACACGATCCCCGACACTTATCGATTCTTCTTCGAGTGCGCGACATTTTGCATGATAAAGCGTCAATGGAAGTCGATGCTTTTATTTTCGTCCTTTGCCAGTGTGATTTACCCAATGAATAATGCATTCAGCTTTTCGAATTAGGTTTCGAATTTATAGGGATAAATAAATTTAACGTCCGGCTCAGTCCGCTTATATTAAATTTCGTCCATTTAAAATAATGAGTCGTGTCCGAAAATCAGCCTTTGGCGAACGAGATTTGAGGAAATGCGATTTTTTTCAAGTTCTAAACAGAACTACAATAGTTTCAGAATTTCGAATAGGTTGGTTACAACGAAATAATAATTTTATTGGAAAATAAAGATTGGGTTGATTCACGGTGCGACCTAATTTAAAAAAAAAAAAAAAAAAAAAATCCACGTTTTGTATAAAATAAAGAGTTAACACTGAGAAGAAAAAAGGAATATTAATTTTTATCATTGAAAAATTGAGAAAAATATTACATGGATCTTTTAACGTTTTAATCTGCAGCCTATTCTTTGTGGCATTGGAATATTTAACTTCCGAGGATATTGAATTAGACCGCATTATATATAACCAGTTGATATTAATTTGAGTTATTTCCGTGCTAATATTTCTTCGACACGTTAACAAAAGGAAATGCAATAAATAACCGAAAAGAAACGTATATCGCGTGATTGTGGGAAATTATCACCATAACGAAGTAGAATTTGAAAGTTGTCTGATCCTTAAAACGAAACGTTTCTGCGAAACGAAATGTATTTCAACGCTTCTCCCATTTAATGCATCTATTTTTTATCTGGCCATTCTGATGAATTTCTTATTGTTTGTTGCAGAAAAAATAATGCTCCGCGGAAAAGGAAATTATTACATTTACTTAATTATACTATATTACAATACCCGTTAAATTCGTATTAATTTATTGCGATTAAATTAGATAATAATTCAATCTTGTAATTTGTGGCGATAAATTAGGTTGATTCAAATTTTATTACAGGCAGATTTTACTTTAAGACTGAAAACTTAAGTGAAGTTATCGATCATAAGTTGCGTCGATTAATCTCGTCCATGAGATGAAATAAAGATAAACTGTCATGGTCCATTTCTGACAATTAACTTTGGAATTCGGACCTATGTAATTCCATTCAGCTGCAAACAATGAGACCTTAATAATGTAGTGATTAATTGAACTGTGTTTAGAATACTTAGGGATAATGTGCGGTGAGTTTGAGGAGCGACTCGATTGCGGTTTTGTGTATTAGATATAATTGCTTGATTAAACTGTAATTGAATCATAAATCCGGCGAAAGTTCAATTAATAATCAAACAATAAGATCGAGTTAACGCACAAACATATTATAAATGTTTACTTTTAGTCGGTCGATTGAAGGATCCACACCGAGAGTATTGACGTGTAAAAAAAGAGCAACTTTTACTGCCATGAAGTTGTCGTAAAATCCACTTTGTTATATTTTATTATATTTTATTATATTTCACACCTGCAGATACTTTATTTATTTAATAAAAAGTAAAAAAAGAACAATTGTTATACAAATCTGGAAACATAAATACATTTTGCAAATGTTTCATTATTGCAATATCATTTAATTATTTATCTGATATTTATTGATATGCAAAATTTCGGTAAAACAAATAATTTATGAGAAAAAAGATTAAATAGAAAAATATATAAAGAAATAGGAATGTGAAAATTATCAAACAAGTCAATAAAGAAACTGAATAAAAAAAATTATATTTTTATTTTTACTATACGAATATAATTTATAAAATAAACAATTATATAAACAGACAAAGAAATAACTATGCTCTTGAGAAAATTCTATTTACTTTAAAATATTTCTCATTTACATCTAAGTTCATTCAAAGTAAAATGAAATATTTTACTAAACAGTATAACGTATTTTATTTTCAAGAATTGTTTAAGTATGAAAAGAAGCCCTTTAAATCCAAGAAATAACGCACACTGCGCGGGTGCGTCCCAAAATTGACTACCACTGATGGCAACTGTGGTAAAAAATGTAATGTAACGATAATGGCGGTCGTGTGTGAAACATTTGTTGTGACTTCCCTTTGAAGTCGGAAATTCATGTATTTTTGAGGAAGGCGTGAAACGGGATGCTCCGAACGTGCCAATTGCTCGAGCACTTTCGCCCCGCCTGCATTAATAAATATGGCGCACGAGGAGGACTTCCGCTGGGCTTTGCGGGACGAGCAGCTCCTCTTGCTGGTTGCGCATCAACGTCGCCACCGCATCCGTGCCATTTCGCGTTTTCCGCCACTTTGCAATACCGCCCGACTTTCGACTTTTGGCAAGAACCTCGCTTTATTTCGAGCCGGCGCGCCCGTTAGATTGAAACAATGAGATCGCGCCGTGTTCCTCTCTCCTCTCCGACTCCGGGCGATTTGCATATAATTACCGGTTTCTTCGCTCGTTACTTCACGTTTTATCTTATAGCTTAACGGTTTTCATTATCGCGAATTGAAGATTATCGAAAGTTGAGTGAAAAATTATTCAACAATTTCTTCTTTATTCATTTATAGATTAAAAATGACAATTGATCTATCCTTTCGTGGAGAAAAAATTGTTCAAAGAATTTGTTGAAAGAATGTTAAAAGAATTTTATTTAAGACACAACTTAATAAATGCAATGGAATAGACAATAAAAATAAGCTATCCATAAACAAAACTGAAGTAAAAGAAATAATCCATGTAGGAATATAGAAAAAGCAAATTTCTTTATTACTCGAGAAATAAAAAGTTATGAAAAATTTTTGGTCATCGTAAAATAGCATCAGTTAACTCAACCGGGTTGTCGTTGTTCCCGGAAGAGCGTGGTGTTGAATCATGAAATCATGTACCACGTTCATCCCTTGCTATTTATCGTTAGTAAGTAGCCCTTACTGATGACGATTTGTTCAGCACCACAACAGGTCTTATACTAACTTTATTTGACAAACATCTTGTGCATTCGCTACATAAATACTCCATCTACCGGCGGAAATAGTAACTAAGAATCAAATTTCATTTGCTATTACAAATTCCCGCGCAAAATATAAATATCATTTGTCTGCAAAGCTAATTTAGATTGATTAAGGTCCCATCGTAATAAAATAAATCATCAATAATTTTTTTTTAATTCCGAATTAAATAATTATTTATATTTTATATAGAAGAATACTATTATGAACAAGTTTTTCATGCCCTGTACGTTTTTTATTATGAGAAAAAAAAATGAAAAAATTTTTTATGCCCGTAAGACTAACATTCCACTTTATTTTCATTTCAGACATTTATAACATATTACAAAAGCTGTTTTAACATTTTATATTCATGCAACGTCATCAACTAGGAAACCTCGAAATTTCCAAGTTTCGTGCATAAAAATTTTATTTGTCAGCGTCTGAAATTTCCCGAGTTTTTAAAAATGACAAACACTTATTTTGTAAAGTAAAACATTTTGACAATCCTATTACGTAAGGACCGGAATTTTCTTGAACAAATTTACAAGCTTGGCAGTATCTTGAAGATGCACTCAAAAGTATGCAAGTATAGTTGTGAAATCAGGAAAGAAAATGTCTCCATCATAATATAATATAAAGTGTATCTTATTATACTAAATAAGTAATTTAAACTGAGATATATATATATATATAATTCAATACGAGCAAAACGCTTTAATATTAAAGATCCTTCTTAACAAATACTTAGAAAATCGTTTATTAAAATTTGAAAGGTTACAGATTAATTTAAAATGCAGCAAACTTACTATACTTTTTCTATAAAAGATAATTAAAACTAATGGATATTAAAAAGCTGAAAGTACGTTGTTAAAGTTAAGAAAAAAAAAGAAAAAAAAAGAATGATTTTAATCTTTTAAACTTATTCAATTGCCTGAGTCAATTTTTAAAATTACATTTTAGTATAATTATTATTACACTGAGCAAAAAGTGGTAGTCAAATTTAAAACATTTGTATTATTATGATATATTTGAAAATATTAATAAAAATTATTGTCATTGTTAATAAACTCTTCACATCCTTACAACAATTGTAAAATTGTAAAATCACTATCTTTTTTACCTAGTAAAAACTGTCAGCACATCGAAATCTATTCTCAACTTTCAAACAATTATTCTACGACAAACCGATACGTTCCGCTAACTTAAAATACTTAATTTTCCTAATATTTTTTATATATATACACCTTTTCTCCCGCATAGACCGAGCTTGAAACCTCGACGCGTAATCAAAATAAGATAATCAATTTCCGATTACGTTCCTTTCACTTCTGTCGTCCCTCGAATTCGGCTCTTTCATGACTTTTACAACTTGCGTTATCGGGGCCGCTCCGCATTATTGGACAAGAAATGGCGCGACATTCAAACCAAACCGAGCGAAATAAATGCCGAATAGCCGGGCCAGCGTAGGAGGGAAGGCTGCGAAAATTTTTGCATTTAATTTGATGCGCCGCCGGGGAGTGCTCCTCGAGAACGGGTCACTCCATTAAGAGCTCGGCTTTAGCCGCGCCTCCCGCGATGTTTAGCTTCGTTCCGCCTCGTTTGCCGGAAATGAAAGCGCGCTGGCTCCGTCAAAATCGCGCTTCCCCCCCCCTCCCCCCTCCTCTCCGCCGTTCCCGGACTCGTCAACGCGGGCCGACGAATGGCCCCGGCCGTAATGTCCCGCAAATTGACAAGCCATCCGAACGCATTATTTTCATCGATTAAATAATAAGGGGGCCGTGACGTTGTTAAATGATCCCGATGCGAAATACAAAAGCTTCGCCGGGCATTGTGCGCGGGACGGGGCGATGAATTTAAGACGCTCGACGGTGCTTAAAATGCTTCTATCGCGTAATGAAAAAATGAGTGTCACGAGCGATAAAATGATTACTAAAAACGTTGCACTTTAACCGCGCTCTTTCGTCCCCATTATCCCCATTCATGATGCCGATATTGAGTGATTTCTCGCCCTCTCCGCCGCCCTCCTTTCCCTTCCCATCCTTATTAATTTATAACTGAAAATATTTTCCAATTTTGCTCGTTTTGTTTTGATATAAGGAAACGAAACTTGCCTCGACTATTTTTACAACGACTTTTTGTCACGAAAACGAGTGCTCGAATATTCGGAAATGAATTGAATTTCGGGCCGATACATTGGATCGGTTATAAGGCGAGGTGTGATTGGAAAATTTTAAGACCGGCGCTGTCGCTGGTTTATGGGTGGGAGCCCAGGTGTAATTGCGGAGGTGAAAAGGAAAAACTTATTTTATCCTTGAAACGTGGCGAACAATTTGCCACTGGTACCTACGTTCTATAGACAGTTATATCCCTGCCGGTGGAAACCTATATATCATAAAGAAATATTGATATTACAAAATGGATGGGGAGGGAGGGAGGGGAGGGGGGAAAGAATCAAACTTAAACAAACTCCATACTGAGCACCGATCCACTTTCGTACACTGAGAAAAATATAACAGAAAAAATTACTGTTTTTAACTGTATTTGAGCCACATGTCCGTCTTTTGATAAAAATTACCGTTTTTTAACAGGAAAAATTTCGGTTTTATCTATAAATATGACATTTAAAACTAGTGTATTTGCTTTTAAAGAACAGTAATTTTTATTAAAAGACGGACATGTGGCTCAAATACAGTTAAAAACAGTAATTTTTTCTGTTATATTTTTCTCAGTGTATAATTCCTTTTCTTCTATCGCAACTTAGTCGTATTTTTATCGCAACTACCTCAATTCACTTCTCTTTTTTTTCCCCCCAATCCGTTTCAAAGTACGCGTGAAACTGTCAATCATCTTGGATCAATCTCCTTTTATACCGGGGCGAGTACTTCCATCTTTTCAATAACACGAAATCCAAGCGATTTCTCCGTTGGAGTTGGCGGTTTCGATGCCCGCGCGCGTCCGCTGATTGAGTAGCGTCGACTGCGCGAAAATTAACTCGACTTTGCGAATAAATATAAAACAGTTGGAAGCCGAAGACGCGGATTTTGCGCTCACTCCGAGCCCTCTTCCCTTTGTGTCGCGCGGTCCGCCAAACTCCGAACTTTCCGAGTTCGCAACTCGTAACTCAATGTGACGGGCGACCCCGGCCGTCGCTACCGACGGCGCATAAACTCGCAAGTTCCCCCGGAATTAGTGCCGCGAATCATAATATCTCCGTCTCTCTCTCCCACCGGGTAACCTTATTATAAAACCATCCCCTCGCGCGCTTTTGTTTCGGGATAAAATAATAATTAAAATAAATATAATGCGCTTCCAAGTACGCTTACAAAACTTCCCGACAAACTTGCGAATCAATTTAACTTTGCGTCTCGAATTTTTCGCCTATAATAACAGTCAGACGGGTCACTTTTAGTTTGTCTTAAGGGCGGTAAAATCTTTTCCCCCCTTTTTTTTGTTTTTTCAAACTCTCAATCAACTTGGATTTAACGTTTAGATAACGCGAAGAAACATGTTGAGTGATAATAAAATCAAAAGTTAATAAAGATATTTTAAATTGTTTGCAAGAGAAATAATCTATATACGTTTTACTTATATATATATATATATATATATATATATATATATGAAGGTATCAAAAATTGATAAAGATATTTCCGTCTGAGATGAATTAAGATAAAAACGGAGATAAATCTAGATATAAAGAAGCGACCTATCCCAATGATGTTCAAGTGTCCGACCAAACTCTAATTACTCCACTTAAAACCGTATGAGCTTGTACAAATGGTAGCAATCATTATCTTGATTCGAATTGGACGTAAACAACAATTAGAAGAAGACGTAATAAATTTTTAAATTAACCCCCGAACAAAGCGAGTGCAACTTGTGTCACATAAATTCAATTTCGATTGTTTTATTTCGTGCCTTTTCGACCTCCGGCAATCGCTAATATCGGTAATTAATTTTCAATATCAATGATTTAAGAGCTAATTAATTTGTATACAAAATATCGATTATCGGTACTCTCGCTGCAAGAAGTTGCGAATGATTAATCATAGATATTGGCGAGGGCGAAATTTTCCCGAACGTAATTATGGCGATTTCGAAAACACAGTTTTTCGGATAATTTGCTTAAATCTAATAGACTTAGCAGGCAGGATCCGTTGTTACACCTCTGATTATGCTCCAACTTTAAATTGAATTTAACCCTCGTACAGGGCTGGCTTAATTATGTAAATGTATTATATTTTTTTTTTCATTTTACCCAATTTTAGGAAGTTGGCAAAGTTATAAAATAATTATAAACAATATAATTATTCTTTAATTAATTTTAAGGGTATTCAATTAATTTTTACTATTTATATGGCAACAAACAACGGTAATTCCTCTAATTAATATTTTAATTTGTTTATACAAAAAAAACGTAATAACAATTAGAGCTTAATTAAATCACAAGCATAAAATTGAATTATTACATTTAATGGAGAAATAATACTATTGTTGATAATACTTCAGAAGTATTTTAACTTTTCATAAGTTTGTAACGTTTCTGTAAGTGGTATATGTGTCTAGTTTCCTTTCATAATTACATTAGAATCAGACGTAATTAATTCAACGTATTATCTGATATCATCTGATATTATCTGATAATAACTATATTATCATCTACGAGAAAGCATACCATGATGATAATTCATGACAATGATTAATTAATATTTAAAATGTGCGAGTCTATTTCTTGATTATTAATAATTTAATTACAAAAACCATAATCATACATTTACCATGATTTTACAAGTCATTGATAAAGTTGCAAAAATTATGAATGTTAAATTTTATCATTTATCAAGTAATAAAAATAATTATACTTGCCTATATATGGAAACTTGATAAATAATTAATACTTAAACTTTTAATTTTATAAACCAATATATACCTTGTAAATTAAATTTTCAGTTTACGACAAACTGACAAAACTTTAAGTGCAATTTTTATCACATCTTCCATCTAATAAATAACAAAAAAAATTGTTTTAAAGTAAAATGACACGGCGTACACGATGCATGAATAATTTGATCCAAACATTTTTATTCATCGCGTTATTACGATTGTTCCAAACGTCACAACAGTCGCTCCTCCATTTAACAATATCCTATTTTTAACATTACAGAAAGTTCAAGCATTATAAATGAATAAAGCGAGACGCGAAGGATTACGACCCGCGATGAATAAAGCACGCAGTCTCGCATAACTTCATCATCGAAAATTCTGAGATACATTATACATGAAACAAGTGTTTCGGAGTGCATATGTATTTTAAAGATTTTCAGTTATCCCGTCCTTTTTGCGCCCCGTTGTTATTGCAAGGACAAAGTCTCGGCCGGGAACGCAAACACAAGTTTGTTAAGAACTTGCGCGAACTTCATGCGAGGTTGCTTGCTTGTATATCGATAAAACTATGACGGGTCTGAGCGACCGCGCTCCGACCAACTCCGGGATCTCGTTGGATCAAAAGTTTCCTATTGGATCCGCTTGGATTTGTGGAAAAATTATGTCAAAATCTTCAAGAAAGATTGATGAGACTGTTTTAATCAGAGACATTTATATTTAATCAAAAATGATGGATGATAAGATTTAAAATAATTAGAATCATTCGTGAATATTAAATCAATGTATATTAACGAACATTGAAAGTTTGTTTTATTTTACTGAGATGTAAAAGTATAAATAGGACGTGATTAATATGTTTAAAAAAATGTTCATTGTCTTGACACAAAAATTCTACTTTTTTTTATCACCACCTTCCATTTCGAGTTTAATCAATAAATTATATTTAATTAATGTAAACATAAGACCAATTTTATTAAATTTTTTACTTAGACCTATTCGAATTTCACATAATTAAAAAAAAATATTTAATTAAAATTCCAATTTTGATCCAGAATTACCACAATGCCGTTAAATTAATAAATTTACCTGTTATCAATTTAATTTAAAGATAACATATAATTGATACTATAAAAAAAATAATTACATGTTCATGCTTTATTATTTCAGATGATTTAATAAAGATAAGGTTTTCTAGTATACCTACTATTTTATTAAACTGATAATAACTATAAAAAAAAAATAAATAAATAAGTTGTATACTACCAGAAAATAATAAGAAATTATCAGAAAAAGGCAAAATAAACGTCGTACAACGCCGTTCATTAAAAAGAAATTGCAAAACATTGTTTTACAATTCGTAAAGTAGGAAAAGGGGTTTATAAAGAATAAGAAATAAGCACTGGGAAATAATTCATCTAATGGCTTCTCTCGAATGGAAAGGAATAAATAACGACGGAACAAGGAAGGAGAAAATATGCGAGCTGCAAGGTAACTGCAACAAACTAAGAAATAATTTCTGCTTTCGCTGTTTACTTCTTTGTAACGATCTTATATGCCTGCCTCCGCTTTGAGAGTGTATTCTCAAAGACAAAATCAGCGAGTCCGACGGAATAAATATTATAATAACAATGGGGTAAAACATTAATGAATTGTCTTGCTTTGATACCAGATACAATCATCCTTACTTGCGACCAATTTTCCTGGACAAAACATATACTTTGTTAGATTATAATTGATATATATATATTTCATCAAGTGGAAATTTTAAATGGAAAATTAAATTTTAAAATACAATTCAAACAAAGTTTTGATTAGCTTTATCGAAAATATAATATTCCCAGGTAGAAATTGATACAAGTTTTACGCTAGTAACTTACAAGTTCATCTTTCATTTTTGCAAGTTACTTGTAAGATATTCTAGAGAGATCCTTGCCAGTTTTGTAACGCTACAACTCGCAAGATACTAACTATAAAAAACTTGCAAGAAACTTGCTAGTTTTCTTTGCCAGTAACTAAAATTATTCATGTAAGATACACTGAGAAAAATGTGACAGAAAAAATTACTGTTTTTAAATGTGTTTCAAATGTATATCCGTCTTTAGGTAAAAATTACAGTTTTTTAACAGGAAATATTTCTGTTTCATTTCTAAAT
>JABFPN010005960.1:0-12276 GCA_022817305.1 Leptoteleia sp. ZL-2020
ATGTAAATGTTATTTGGATATATAAAAAAATTATATCAATCTATATTATGTTTACGTGAACTTAATTTACGAGTAATTATGCATTAAATAGTTTATACTTTAATAAGCAATTTTAATATAAATTAGTTTAAATTGTACAACATGGCATAAGAATTAATTCGAAATTTGTTTTATAATCATTTATTTAAATATATTTTTATTAGTCACTATTGGATCTAGCGTGATATATTTTCTTAAAGATAGGAATGTAATTGTTGATAAAAGAGAAATCTACGTGAAATTATAAGAATCAATATTGAATGATTAATTATTAATTTATTAAAAATTCTGTAATACCTTTTTTGTGTAAAACTTATCTTTGATATTTACTTACGTATATCTGTCACATTTATTATTAATATTCACATGTGATGGATTGATTTCTTCTTTATCGACCGTTCTTACAATTGGTTGTTGGTAAGAGGCTAATTAATAAGATGTAGGTAATGTTAGTGTATTTAAATATAAGGAAATTTATAAAATAACTTAATATAAAAAGATAGTATACATAACAAAGATTTATATAAAAAAGTAAAATAGGTTGAAATTTTTAATGATTAAAGAAAAATAAAAAAATTTACTTTGCATCATTGGGAGATATATTAGTATAATTACTCCGAAAATATGCATAATATTCAATAGCTTAATATAATTTAAAAAAATTTAAAGACCTTCAGCATAATGAACATAAAACGATTGTTTCAAATATACAGTTCAAATAATAATTTATAATCTTTCATATGTAAGTAAATTAATGTAATACAAAAATATTAGTACTTTAAAAGTATAAAGTATGAATTTTAAAATAATAATTGTACATTAAGAAATCAATTATCGATGATATATTATAACATACAAATATTATTCTAAATTGTTTTGTTTGATTTTAAGCATTGAACACTTAAGCTAGGATGCAATCAGTAAACGTAATGCAGTATATATTTTCATTTTCATCAAAAAGAGAAGTTACAATGATATATTAAGTTTTGTTATTTTTAGTGTTTAGTGTAAGATTGTTATTTCTAGTGTTAAAGTAAATCTCTAGGCGCAACAATTAATTACTTTTACATTTCTATCATAAGATTTATACAGCGTTCGACGTCCGAAATTCATATGCCATGATGTATCGTTAGGTCACTAGGTCATGATCAATGACTTCATTCGTTTAATTTGACATTCGTAAAACTTGAATCATTAACTTGGAACCGAAAGAGTTAGTATCTTATTGGGTAATATTGGTAGTGCGAACATCCTTGTTCTAATGTATTTCTAAAAATAGAACATTACTGGTTTTCGCAACTACGACAGGCAATGTGGCCAGTGACGTTGCACGTTAGAAGAAAAAGGTCATTGTCCGTTGGAACGTCTAAGGAATAAGGAAAAAAATATAGCTTTTTGAATAGATTCGCGTTTCGGTCAAAAACGCAAAAGGCATTAATACGAAATAAAAGAAGGGAGGCATCATAAAATTTAAAAATAAACGTGCGAAATGAAGGCATCAATAATAATTAAAACTTATCTTATTCTTAATTAAGAGAAAAACTATCAGAACGTGGTGAGACCGACGTAAGACGGTTCGACTTCCGCTTCACCATCTCTGCCTTTTAGTCCCACGATCAATATCAACTGGAGTTTATGATTTTCTTGGTCAAATGACAACCTGCGGTTTCGTTAATAATTTACAATCAAATCAACTTCTTAATAATCAACACAGCTTGTTCCTTCACAGATACTTAGCGTTCGCCTTGCTTTCTTAAGAATGGCTAAATTCCTGAATAAATGACTACACCCAGTCTTGGTACAGGAAGGAAAAAAAAGGAGGAAAAAAAGAAGTGTCATCCACACGGCGTAGCCGCAAGATGCCGTGTTGCCAAACAAAACGAATTATCAAAGAAGATGGAATGATATCGATTGAAGAACCTTTGGCTGAAAAGATGCAGCGTTTCCATTGATCGCAACAAAAGGGATCTGAAGGAGACAAAAGATACATTGGCTTCCTATAGTAAACCAGCCAATGATTGGTCACGTTTGCTGGCTATTCGCGTTTCTTCGTAGAATGCATTATCGACGTATACGAAGTGTGACATTGTTTAAAGAACTTGAAGCCGGAGAGTCCGCGAAGGGGCGAGGAAGGTTGCTGGGACGCTGGGTAGGTAACGTTGGCGGATAGAGGGGGGAAGTGTGGCGGGTTCGACGGCCGGCTGGTGGCCCAGTGACCGGGACCGGTTCCCTCCGCGGTTCCTCCTTCCGCCTTCCTTACAAACGCACAACTGCATCATCTTTTCCCCTTCTCGGCTTCTCCCTTTCTGCTTGCTCGCTTCTTTTCTTTATTTTCTCTCTCCTCCTCCACCTCCTCCTCCTCCTCCTCCTCCTTCTTCCTTATCCCGCGCCCTGCTCTCCGCAACCGTAGACGTTGTCTCCTTCTTTTCTTATCCTCTTCTCTGCCAACACTACCTTTCATGCGAACGCGCGCGGAGACATATCCCCGGGTACGCTCTCGCGGGCACAATATCTTTTCACTTCTCTGGCTCCGCACCTTCTACGGCTCTTCTTCCCTTAACATTTATGTCTTGTTTCGCGCTAGAAAATCTAGTAATCAGGTCGCACTTGCGGCTACGCCAGGATGACGCGGGAAACCTTTGGACCATGAACAAATGAAAGATGCGACGAAAGTGCAGCGTGGAGTACTTTGAGACACTTTAAATTCAGGATGGGCTTGGATAGACACCAGCCGGAAAGGGTCCGAAAGGAAAAGTAGTCTATGCGACCGAGGGGGAAAGGAAGTGAAAGTACAACGTGTTACGTTACGTCGCTAGCGCCGAACATTTATTCTATTGCATCCGATATTACACGTTTGACTTATTGCTGATTGGCTTTCTTTGCCCCGACAAGCGATACTTTCTGAAAATAGCTTCCTCTTTGGGAAAGCGTCGTTGCCTGGTGTACGAATTAGAAATCAATCAAATTCGAAATTGATGGTTGTTCATTTATAGGCTAAAAAATTAATTGCAAAAATAATGCGCGTAATTAATTTATCTGTCTTATATTGTAAATGTTATGTATCGAAGATTATCATAGGAAGATGACAGTTCACTCGTCGAGAAGTAAAAGTAGTCAATTTCAAATTTTTTAAAATTTTCAATTTCAACTTATTTTTAGGAATATAACTTGTGCACCCAGATGGTAGAGCGTCACAGAAACAACCACTTATCGTAATTATATATATATATATATATATATATATATATATATATTTACATATATATCATGTATATTTACACATATATTTTCTATACTTCTATTTAAAAATATATATGTTAAATATTTTCACATATTATTTTAACGATATTTTCATTCTTGTAGGAAGATATGTTCGAGTGATCTTCATATTCAAGTGAATTGTTTACGTACTATGTATTTCTTATGTATTATGAATCCAGTATTATTTTTTTAAATTACCAGTTTGTTATTGTTTTCAGAGCATATGTTAGTGTTCAATTACATTAATATAAATAGTATAATATATCTTTTTATTTTTACAAATTTTTGACTTAAAATAGTTATTTGAAATAAACTATGAGTTATTTGCTTAAATAGAAAAAGATATTTAGCTGCATTCAGCGAATAATGTTATTTAAATTATATTAAGAAAATTAATAAGTTGCCATTGTCAAATATGTCTAACTTTTCATACGAGATGACGGAAACGTTAGAATTTGGCATCGTTTATTCATATGTTTGTATTACGTGTGAGTTATGAGATTTTGATCATTTGCCAGTCATGGGATTCCATTGTAGCGGATCATGTATGATGTCACAAAATTCAAAGAAAGGCTTCGGCTGCAGGCCGCAAAAAAAATCAACACGTGGATGTTCCAGATACGTTTCGCAGATATAACATACAGGATGTAACAGCTAAAGTGTTACGTGCAAAATTTCGAGGTGAAGTAAACGAGTGCAAATCTGAAATTTTATATCAGAATACACCTTTCGAATCATGCAAAAAATCAAGTTGAACCAATTCATATCGAATGATAAAAAAAGTTTTGAAAAAAACTTAAAGTTTTGATTTAAAGTAATATTTACTTTCATACTCGGATAGTTTTCTGAACGCACAACTGCTATACGTAAATAATTATTTTGTTTATATTTACAAAAGTGTTTTGTTTTTCTTTACACAAATTTTATGTTAATTAAAATTTAATGGCTGCCAATTTACTACTAGTAATGAATAGCGGCGTGAGCATGTCTATTCGCAAAGATTTGTCGAGACTATCGAGACGTTAATAATTTATTGCTGTGTTAATAATAAATATAAATAATCTGTAAAGCAATATGAAATGCGACAAAAGAACGATTCACTGAGAGGAAAGTATATTGCCTTTTAATACAGAAATTTATTAATATAATAGTATATGGACACACATTCAGCTGCGTATAAGATTTTATTAGTAATTTTATAATTTCTTTTGTTTCTTTTTTTTTTTCTAGATAAAATAATTTAATATGTGTTTAATTGATATTTATACTTACACCTGTGGAAGATCAACTCAACAAGTTTTTTACCCTTTTTTCTCATTGGAAGTAATTCGTAGATATAACTTTTTGTAAACTCGTAAATTAGATTTGTACATATAAATTATAATGGCACAGTTAAAAACAAAATGATTTTTAAATCTAGGTATAAATGATTGTTTCAATTAGAACACTTTCAGAATGTGTATTAAATCGTCATTTGGAAAGTTAATATAATTAAATCTAAACATTTAACGGTGGTCTAAGAAAAATTAAGATAAAAAAAAACAAATTTTAATCAAAATTAATTATCTTATTTTTATAGTGGATTGGATAAAAAATATATGTAACAACGTGCATAAAATTTATGTTTGCATTAGTTATTAATGGATAACATACATATTACATGAAGTATAGTCAGTATTATTTATAAAAATGGAAAATATAAATCGAATGAAATTTGATTTCTGTTTATTTAAAGAATTTATTCATTTCACAAGAACATTTTATACAACAAAATGCCTAATGTTGCAAAAGTACACAAAACTAATTCCCGATATTGGAAGTTATGCGATTTCTTAATTATATTATTCAGTTATGATTCATATTACATAATATACTTGCATTGAAATGGTTTCACTTTATTCTTAACAATATAAAAAAGTTATTATAAAATAAATGACAAACAACTGAAACAACAATTTGAGGTTATTTAGCGTAACATTAAATGTTGCTTAATCGAGAATTCTATTAGAAACAAATTTGTATATAAAAAATGTTGGTTACATAATTTTAAAATAACATTGGCATTAAAAAATTCTCAATAACTGTGTATAAAATCAATGATATTCTTTCTTTGTGAAAGGAAACTTATTGTTTACAATATTTTTCATTATTATACATATATGTATAAGAACATATTTGTATATTTAAAATTTAGTCACCAACAAAAAATGTTGATATCAAAAAGGATAACTTAATCAGTTCTTATATTTTTTAATCACATAATAATATGTTTCTAAAGTTATTCTGTTCCAGGAATTTTATTTAGTTTCAATAAATTAATCATATTTCATCACTGAAATTATATTGATCGATGCTATAATTTAATAATTGAAAACGCTCTATTCAAATTGGATTCAATAAATTCCACAGATTTTTAAATTGAGGGCAAAGAGGAAAGATATTTAATTCCAATAAACATGTTTGTGCCTTATTTCTTAACATCAAATATAATACTGATAAAAACAATTTTGTCAATAATATCATGTAAATGAAGCATTTCAATATTTCAAATTCATTTCTTTTCTATAAACATCGTAATAAAATTCAAACTAGAATATAAATTTTAATTCTTGCATCACATTATTTCTTATTAGACTTCATTATATATACTTCTGATTTGTGGAGATACATATGTAGAATAATTGTATTCAAAAAATACACCAAAATTGAACTCGAATATTGAACTAACTTTATGACCTACATTCAAAACAAATTATAAATGAAAACTATTTATTTTAATTATGTTTAACTATGTTAAATCTTTAATTATACAATTTGCCAATTTTCAGATTAACTATTGTTAAAATGTGATTTTTTATTTATAAGTAATCAATCACACTACTATTGTATAGTTTATATATTTTTTAACAGATCATTTTGTGACAATTATACTTTTTAACTCGTTGATCTAATTCTAAATGCACTGAATTTAGAAAAGAATAATACAAATGTGAAGTTTGAAAAGTGAAAGTGTCAATGACCTACCATGAGCACGATTCACTGTGATAATGTAATACACGATGGTTACACTAATAATAGTCCCCATTCATAAATAAAAATGAAAGTGTTTCGGAAATTATTCGGTAGCTAGAAAGATTACAAAAAGATTAATGTCAGAAATTTTAATTAATTTCTTCAACGATCTAATGACCATTGATGAATGTCTCATTATTTTTGTAATCTGTCGATAAGCGTCAATAACCAATTATTACTAAAATCAAATTAACCGATAAGAAATGAAAAGCTTCTTTCGAAACTGGAAAGAGGTGGTCATTTAGTATTCAATTTATACTGTGAGGAAATATATATTCGAAGTCACTACACTTTCTTATGTATTTCATACATTTTACTGTATGTATTTAATTGCACACACACTGAAGTAATTCAAAATACAGTGTCAATGATTCGAGTGTGATCACTTATTCGAAGAAGGTAAGAAATAATCGGACTACGACTTAAATCAATTGATTTGATTAATTTAACTTAAAACTTAAATTGTTTAAATATAACGTTCTCAATATGTTCAAAAACCAGCCGTTCTTTAAAGAGTAATATAAAAAAATGAGTAATGATTTGAGACCTACAAAATGTCTATAAATTGAGATATGGAAACAACCTTCTAGATATCATGGACAATACTGTTTCAATACCAGAATGTATACTTAACGCATAGGGTTAATTTTATGGTGCCTCTAAACGGCACCATCAAAGTGTATAACTTGAATAAAATTGCTCAGATGTGATAAAAAATTACCAGGTTTGTGTTGTTCCGAAATAAAATTCAACTTGCTTTTTATTGTTTCAGAAATCTTAAGATGGAACCAGTACACAAGAGGCAACGGATTGTTCCTGTCGGGCGCAGTCGGTAAGTAATTTAAAGTATATAAAAACATATTATTAATATTAATACGTGAATAAAATTGTTCAGAATGCACGCAGAGAAATGAAGAGTTAATTTTATCATAAAAAATTGGACTCCAACCCCAGAAGACAATTTATGAACATACTTACAATAAAATATGAAATAAGTGCTAAAATAATGTACTTTTCCCTATAAATTTATTGGAATTTTTACAGATTTATTGGAATAAGCTTGATTATAGTATTTCTTTCATAAATTGTCTTTTGGAGTTGCAATCCAATTTTTTATGGGAATATTAACTGTTTTATTTTTCTACGCGTGTGATAAAAAAATTACCATGTTTTTGTCGTTACGAAATAAAATTTAACCTGCTTTTTATTATTTCAGAAATCATAGGACGGAATCAAGACGCAAGAAGCAACGGATTGTTCCTGTCGGGCGCAATCGGTAAGTGATTTAAATTATACAAAAGCATGTTATTAATATTAATACATAAATTGTAATAATTATTAACTAAGACCTATACGGTTTGACGTGATTCTTGTATAATTGTATATGGAGTTTATGAACAAATGAAAAATAATTGGTAGAAACTGATCGAAATATGTCATCTCTCGAAACATCTCGAAATATCTTTCGTTTTACTCAAGAATTTTCTTCATCTTCGAAATCCCATGAGCACAACTACTGTGTGCTTACTCTTTGAAATTCGTTTTTGGTCAAGAAAGCCCACATAGGATTTTTCGCGACATGCCCACAGTAATAATTTCATTGTAGATTTCATTTCCTTATTTTCTAACGTAACTTGGTCTATATTTGACCGACACACTTAAAATAGACTGCTTATCGAAAGGAAAATCGGAAATAGCGCTTAAACAGATTGAAACATCGACAACAAATGCGCTCATTGCCCAATAACACTTTGACTCATATTTAGCAGAGGAATAATTGCATTAAAGGAGCGACGAATGTGGTGCGATATTTCAGCTTGGAAAAAGGCAGGTGTGCATCTTTCTTCATTCTTTTACGAAGAGCCGGTTTGCGAGCAAGGACGCTATGAGGTCACCCATTGGCCAGAGAGAGACGCGACTATCGCCGCGATATTATACGTGTATCGGTGTAACGTCTTTGTGTATCGCGAGGATGCAGGAATCGGGAAGTTGAACTTCCTTATTCAACGATAAGCCTTGGCGAACGGGGCCTCCGCGTATCGCGAATTCTCCCCCCCCGGATTTGCGCCGATTCCCCCGGATCCTCCCGATTTGCATTCGTTCTTGTTTGTTTATTAATTCTCGAGCGTGTCAAAAATCTTCTTTATCCCGTCGAATAAGAGTAGACCATAAAAGAGTTCGAGGTAAACGAACGTGCTACGCTTTTTTGATGAGTAGCGGTTTCCGAGGATGCAAACCTCCCGAAAATAGGTCGCTGGATACCGGCGAATCATCGGAACAGAATAACATAACGGTATCGTTTTAGACCCAGAATCTCCTAAGTTCTGTACACATCTCGGCTGCGAGTCAACTAAGGTCATATCTCAATCACCGCAAACTCTTATTTTGCGTGGCCGAGGCCTTTCTTGACCGCTGGCCTAAATACATACGATTAGATCGGGACCAGTTTTTGTGGCTATCGAATACCTGTGATATTCATTCCTCTTTTTTTTTCACACATATTTTTAAAATCGGATAAATTAATGTGTAATCGAGACTGTTAGTTGGCGTAACATTTGAAGACCGCAGGATGAACGGAATTCTTCGTATATTAGATTTTGTCTGGAATTTATGACGTAGTTGGGTTGCCGAGAAGTAACAGGCATTTGTGTATTATTTATTATTCCGAACAGTGCCAGAGTGTATTGGGATAATTAATTAATCGCTTGCTTGACGTATAGAGGTTAATTAAATTGTTTTTTTTATTAAATGGAAAATTTGTTTCGTCCTTTATGGTAATCACGCGCGATGGCTAGTACACATATTTACTCGGGTTTTATTTAAATTGCTTTAATTTGTTGAAGAGAATTCTGACTTTGGAATAATAAGTCAAACCATTTTGTTTTTGACGGTTTTTCATTGGCAAATGATTTTCGATTCAAGCATTTCGAGATAGTTCTATAATAATTACGATCGTTGAAATCAACAGATGCTCCAGTCATGCAGAACTAATTAAGACGTAATTTGCGTTTATATATTTGAGTATTATACAATACTTAACGTGTATGCATTATATTTAAGGAAGCTAGTCGATGATTTTTTTTCGATATAATTAATATTTTAAATGAGATTGAGATTGAAGATAATTCCGAAAAGGAAGTTATATTTTTATGATTAATTTTATTATTATAAATTACAATTCTGGATTTAAAAAGTTTTAAATATTTGTTCAGAAATGAACATTAAAGTAACTGTGAATTATATGTTTATAAGAAATACTAGGCTACTACAACATTCGTGTTTAAGTAAATAATGTACGAATAAATTAACACTTGTTGATTTATCAAACTGTTAATCAGTGATGGATATAATTTAGTATTTCAAAATTATACGACAATCGTGTTATCTTTAAATTTTTGGTAGTAAAGTATGTTATTGAATGCAAAATCTAGCATTACATTTATTAAGGTGTAGATGTTATTCGAAATACTTTTCAGCTCTATGTATTATTATAATCATTCTTATTTGAATAATTAATATAATTATTATTAGATACTTTTTTGATTGGTGTTTCGTATATTTATGATCTGTACATGATTTATGCAAAATCAATACATTGCTTAATCATAAAAACTTACTTAAATCTTCAAATCATTCACACTTACTCCACATATTTATAAATCAAAATTTTAACTTCAAATTTTGAGTCTTAAACAGTATGCTTGAAGCAATTTACGCGAAACTTAATAGAAATTTGTAAAAAGTTCCAATTATTAATAATTTGTCGCGTTTTTAGTTTACTTTTGTGTTAAATCAATTATACATATTTATGATATATACACTAAGTTGAATATTTCATCGTTTCGCATCACAACATGAACAATGTTTCGTAATTCACGCTTTCATTTTGTCAATTTGCGGTCAATTTCCAAATTTAAACCGTGAGTAATGTTTTCTACCTGTTTATCGACTTAACTTTTCAACAAAGCGAGAAAATATTTCCTTTATCTTGACCCAATTCCCCATCTTCAGAAGTCAGAACCATTCAGAATGATTTGTATTATACGCACTAATTATAACATAACAAAATGAGAACTAATAAATACATAAGTGTAAAAACCATAAGTGTAAATCAAATTAACTAGACAGAAACTAAACTTAATCGTGGTAGTATCAAGTCTTCTTGAAGTAATCCTCCCCACGAATTTACATTTTCTTATAAACTCACATCGTTTATGCAATTATAATGTTATATAATACAAATGATAAACATTAATTTATACACACACGCACACTCCGCCGCGAAGACTATTTTATCAATTCACACATTAAAGTATAAATTACTATAATTTATATAATATGTACTGAAGCAAGAAAATTACATACATAAATCTGCAAACATAAATATACACAAACATCGATTATAAAAGCATATATCTTCTGCTGAATGTGTTTGAAAACACGTTTCCAATTTATTTATATTAAATATTTATCTACGCTTTTCTTTTTTATTATTTTTCTTTATTTTCTTTATTTTCTTTCTTGTTTTTTTTTCGTTGGCAAACTGGCAGTAAAAATGTAGCCGAGCGTAAGTATAACGTATAATGCAAATCCCAGGTTGACGACTGCACACAATCGGTGACCGAAAAACTTTAATATTCGATCACTGTTGCTTGAATGGGCAGATGTTGTACGTGGCCGCAACCAGTAACGCGTTGATTCATTGCCCATAGTTTGAGCGATGAATTTTAACGACACGCAAAAGAAACAAGACCGCGCTCTTCCTTTTTACCTGTAATACATATAAATAATTTCGTCGGATGGCGCTGCATCGAATTATGCAAACGCAAATACAAAAGTGAAAGACAAAAATAGCTCCGCGGTCGTTTTTCCAAAACAGAAAGAGAGAGAAAAAAAAAGGCGACGCTTGGCAAATAACTTTATCCGTTTCATAAGCTATTGACCGAAAGCTTCGAGGAGAACAAACCAGAGTTGCATAATTCCTATGAATAATTGGCCGACGCGGTTCACAAAAGGAGCCGCGGATGATTACAAAATGCCGTGATTTCAAAAAGCCTTTGATCCGGGACGTTGGGGCGTGAGGACACCCGGTATGTGTGCCGATGACGTAAATTGATTTCATTGTAAAGGGTACGTTGCGCTAGGAGGGTCTGTCGGAAATGTGCTCTACCGAAGCAGCGAGTTAATGAATCACGTGCTGCTGAAGATCAAGTTCACAAAATGAACTTGAAGCGAGCCAACTCCTACGGCGTTAGATCAGGATGCTCACGCATCGTTTAATTGCGCGCCGGAGACCCGCAAACTAGGCCTGTCAATGAACTTGTCCGAAACATTTTTGAACAGTTTGGGTGCCCCAACGGTTCAGATTAATTATCAATGCTTAAATTGATACAATTACAATCACTGATAGAATTGTAACTCAATTTTATCTCAGTTAAAATAATGTAATGCATTTTTACAAAAAAGTGGATATTTATATGTGTTAAAATTAAATTATAATTCTTATTTATAACTAATTATACTGAGAAAAAAAATAGTAACCATATGCACAGCTAATTTTCATAATTACTATAGATTTTTACAAGTAATATAAAATATAATACACTCAGAAAAAAAATATACTTACTTTAAGAAACCTGTACAAAGAAAATATTCCTATTAAAACTAATAGAAAATCTATTAAAAATAAGAATATTCAGTTAATATACAATAGATTAAGGTTTTTATATTAAAAGGAATTTCATTTTATAATAAAACTTATTTCAGATAACACTAGCCAGATATTCTATTTATTATAAGAATATGTCTATTTGAAAATACACATGCGTCGTTCAATTGTTATTGTCGTACTTTTTTCTTTCAGTCTATAAATAGAAATTATTCTTAATATAAATATATGCTTTG
>JABFPN010005961.1:0-12276 GCA_022817305.1 Leptoteleia sp. ZL-2020
TTTGGTGATTATTATCATACTAGTATATTAAATTTTATTATATCGAATGGAAAATTTCATTATAATTGGTATAGTAATTTCGTAGACACCATAGACGATATCTGTCAGAACTCATATGGTATAGTAATTTTTAATATAACTTTTTTCTCAGTGTACTTAGTTCCTCCTTCATTCGGTTGCTATGGTAAAAGCAAAGCAATGTCTTCATTGATAACAAAACAATCAAGTGTTATGTTTTGGTTTTTCATGTTACGGGAATAAATTTATACTCCTATATTATGTATTTAAATACGAAAATGTAGAACAATTAATCTGTTTCTTTAAAACGAAATGTTCTTACATTTTTATTTGATTTAAATTTTATTTTATTTAATAAATAACATGTTAAGTTTTTTTCCAGTCGATTTTAGAACATGTGATTTTTTATTCTTGAAGTGAATTCGCTTTTTCCAATAACAACTGCAATTTCACGTTGAGCTTTACTTTTAAAGAATGAAAAAAATTATTTCTACTGATGTGATTTTTAATTAAATTTTAAACACTTCTCAGTTACTGACTGTATATTTCAGTAATAAAAGTTTTGTAAATGGAAATTTACAGTTCAAAATTTATTAATTTCATTATTAATTAAAATATTAAATTCATTATTCATGTTTTATACTTTCCAATAAACATATAATGCAGAGGTAGCGCGCCCGGAGAATGCGCTACTCTCATCCAGTTAATAAAAAACATACATGTCCATTTATTTAATTCTGTTATGAAGTAATCATAATTAATACCCCGTATAATTTTTCCCTTTATCAAACCATTGGCTCCATTCATTAAATGTTACCAAAAAATAAAAAAAATGTTTTCAAAGATATCATGAATAAAACCAATTATTTTAAAAAACTGGTTACAATTGCAATGACATTGTTGTTGAAAAGAAATATCGAAAAATCCCGCCAAGAAACCTAATTAAAGATCGGAATATAAAGTGAGTCTGCTGTTGAGGAAGTGACCCGATTGACCCGAGGTACGTACAACGCAACAACAGAAATAATGGCCGCGACGGTCCTTGTCGACGAGGAGACAGGTGAGAGCCTTCTTTTCGCGTATAACAATGCCGAGACCGGGGAACCCGAGACGCAGTTTATCCGCAGAAAAGTGCCCTTTCAGGTTTTTATCTTCATTAATTCATTTACGTTTCAAATCAATTGGCAAACGATCCGTTTACCGAAACTGCGTCAATTTGTGTCAACTCGAGCAAATCGTGCTCGTTGCTTTTCATTCAATTTTTACCATCAACTCAACCGCACCACAATGAAAATTCCCTATAAGCGATTAATATCCCAGGGATATTACGTGAATATTATGGCATCTTCCAACTTGTACAATTTCTTGAATTAATAAAAAAAAATCCACTTATAAGAACAGAATTGTCTGTCCTTTTTTAATTTAAGACACTTTCCAAACTGGAACGTGCCATTATTTATATAGTAAAATAATATTCTTAGAATATTATTTTGATATTCTCCTAATGTTTTTGGGATATTATTCAACTTTAAATAATATTATGCTAGAAGCATGTTTCTTTATTTCTTTTTAGATACCAAGGAATATTCAGGAGGGAAATTTG
The DNA here is from genome assembly GCA_022817305.1 of Leptoteleia sp. ZL-2020. NCBI lineage: Eukaryota > Metazoa > Arthropoda > Insecta > Hymenoptera > Scelionidae > Leptoteleia > Leptoteleia sp. ZL-2020. Next base: position 1,622 of record JABFPN010005961.1, read on the forward strand.
TCTAAGAAGAAAAAGACCAAACCGTTGGAACCAGTTCAAGAAGGAACGTCCTTTGGTCAGACGAATCCAATTTTCTTGTTCTTAACAGCGATTATTTACTTCCGTTGGTTCATTGTCGGTCTTATGGTTTTCAAGGTAATCTATTTATCTATTGTGACTCTCGTTAATTACTTAAGAACGATTTGCATTGAAAAAAACCGTTAAATATAGCTGTGCCTGCCTTAATAATTCAAAACCTCTGTAGTACCAACAACGAAAAAAAAAGAAAAAAGAAAAAATACATAAAGTTACATTTCTGAAAGAATTTAATAATAATTTCCCAAAAGTAATATATACCTAACTCTTTTTTTATATATATTATTTGTAAACAAATTTTGTATACTGTAAAATTATGTTCTAAAGTATTATATTAATTTCGAAAGTTTAAATTTGCGCGCTAAAAACTCACCCTCACTTGTTTTTGCATGCGGTTTGAGGAATGGCAGATTTTCATACAAGCACTTATAAATTTGTTCAACTTTTGTTGCAACATATAAATTAAAAGTGATTGAAATTAAATAAAGATTAAATATTGAGTTAAAAATATCAGGTTACTTAAATTAATTCTTTATAAATACCTTGATATACTTAAATATTATTGCAGAAATCATACCTTTAAATATAAATTTCCATTATATAGAATTGAATTCGTTATAAAGGTTGAAATTTAAAGGTCCGTTTTCGTTTAAATGAAAAGAAATCCGAACCGATGTCAATTTCAATGCGACTCTGGAGTGGAATTCAGATCCGATCTGTATCCGATCCCTATCCGATCCGCATCCGATTCGCATCCAATCCGCATCCGATCCGCATCCGATCCGTATCCGATCCATATACGTTCATTTTTGTGATGTCTGTTATGTGTTATCTCTCCGTCTATGAAAAACTCTATTGGAAGGCACATTTAAAATATAAAAAAAAATTATAGTGGCGCTCACGTACTTAAGGACATAGAAAATAACTAACTAAATTTGATTACATACAATGAAATACTAATATACTACATTTCTAATAAAATTATAACACATTTCTAACATTTTTATATATATTTTGCTACTATTTTATAATAAATTACATAAACTTATATTAAATAATTTAATTCAAAATAAATGTATGTGTTTCATATACTTAAGGACAGCAAAAACATAATTTATTATTTGGTAATAAAAACGATTAATTTCTCCAAAAACATTAATAAATATTAATCAATATATTTTCGACAACTAGTATTTAGTTGAGAAGCCTTTTGCTGATTTTACAGAATCTATAATCGACATGGCATTGAATCCACAAGCCTTTGACAGCGCTCAGGAGGTACTGATGCCCAACGATCTTGAATACATTGCCATAATTCTGTTAAATTTTATGGGTTCTGCTGTTTAACGTGCTTATCGACATCAATCCAAAGCATTTCTATAGGATTTAAGTCTGGAGATTGTGATGGCCAGTCTAACACCTGAATTTGTTTCTTTTTCAAGAATTCTTTGGCTTTTTTACTAGTATGCTTTGGATCGTTGTCAGCTTGCAGAATCGATTTTCTCGATCGCAAACGTTTCCAGTATAGTACAAATACGGTGTCTAATATATTTACATGTACATATTTATCCATTATTCCATCAATTTTATAAATTGGACCATTTCCAGATCGAGTCAATGCACCCCATATCATAATTGATCCTTCTCCGCCTTTAACTGCTTTTGTTTTGAAAAAACTGTGTGTATATGAGTATATATAGATTAAGAAAAACCATATATGTCCATACACGAATCTTTTATTTTCTTATATGAAATTGTTAATATATACAATGACCATATAGGTTGGATTTTTACTATAGATTCGATAAGAACAAATATCTTACAATAATCGTACATATTCTAAGTATATTTCTCTCAGTGCAAATCAGGAGGATCAATAATTAAAAAATTCTTTTTTTATATTTTAAATATGCCTTGCAATAGAGAGTTACACGGACCGAGAGATGACATATAATAGACATCACAAAAATGAACGGATTCGGATCGGATCTGAATTCCACTCCTGAAAGCCGCCGTAGGCACTCAACTTCACTTGATGCAGTGTGGCGCTGCGTCACCCAATTCAGTCTGAATGGCGGTCTTTTCAAATTTAAGTTATACCTGTGCAGCTCTATGAAGCTGTTTTTTTTTCAATATTTTGCATTCAAATAACCCTAATTTTTAAATTGCAAACAGATATAAAATAATATAACATTAATGACCGATTATGTACCGGTTATTGTTTTAGGTCCTTTGTCATGTTTGGGTGCATGGCAAGAATAAAAGTCTAAAACATGCAAGTGCGTATTACCGTTCCCCGTTTCATACGATTTCATCAGAATATTGCGCTCTTTGTCAGAACAAAACGTGTATGAATCGTATCGATAAGATGAAACAAACAAGAATGCACCGATTTATTCGCCAGTGGAATTATATGAAAAGAATTGTCACATAATAGTGATTTGACATTAAAAAACAAAAAAAAAACAAAAACAAAAACAAAAAAAAACAAAAACTAACTTAAAAATTATATAACAAATTTATTATTCTCTTTATTTTAATACATGAAGATTTATCAGGAGCTAAAATCGAAATCGTAACTGGAAATTGCTATCTCATAGCAAAAATTTCTGGTGTGGCGAGTTGGCATAGTTTATTAAAATCGACGTCAAGGTGTGCTCTCCAGAATTTACATCTACTCCAAATGCGCGCTGGATAATTCGGACTTTGTATACCATAAAAAATGCGCGCCACAGCTCGGCCTGTAAACTTTGTATCACGATAAATGTTCAGCAGACTTCGTACGTCTTGTATTATTTGTTTTTCCTTGATTGTTGCAACCTGAGTAAACAAATGTATATTATAAGAGTTATAAAATTAAATATCGATATTTTTATATATATATATTTTATATTTATCAAATAACTGTCAATATGTAAAATTACGTTTTGTGGTGTGGGAGAATGCAATTTTTCCAATGGAGGATCGTCTTCAACAAAATATTTACGAATTTCTTTTTTGAAGTTGTCAGACTTGTCAATGATTTGGTCGATCATTTCAGAGCATTCCTCGATATTAATAACGCTGTACCTGCGTACAATTTCACATATGGAATTGAGTTGTAAAATCCTGGAACTTTCTTGAGATTTACAACGGTAAGTTAGCGCATCAAGAGCTTCGTCCAACTCTGCTTCCGTTAAATCTCCCGATGCACGAATTCGAAGGCCCAGCGTGTGATATTTTACGGAAATTTGAGATCTTTTTGTCACACCATTCACTGCGGAATGAAAATGGAAAAGTTGTTTAATGGATGTTGATATACATTTATTATAATATATTTTGTAAACAAAATTATATGATCTATATATTAATATCATTAGACAAGATAAAATATTAAACCAATTAAACAAAAAAAAGTTGATTAATATCATTATACAAATATGAAATTTAAAAAAATGAAAAAATACCTGTAATCCACTCAAGTCCTTTCAAATGACTCTTTACAATACCACTGTCCCAACCAATGTTTGATGCAATTTCAATAACATTAAAGTCTATCATTGCGTCTTGTTCCGTGTAAGTACCATTTTTCAAACCCAAAGCTATGGCCATTGCTAATGGTGGTGACTGAAATAATTTTTTGTTAATAAACTTGTTTTTATATTTTTTGTTAATCAAAGAAAATAATATAATGGCATGAAATGTAAACATTCTGAATTAATGAACAAATACAAACATTTTTTAATAACTTACGTGCTGCGCTGCTAATTTTAAAGCTCTGCACCCACCATAAGTGGAAACTCTTGCCATAACATATGCAGTTGACAAAACTGTTATATATCTTTTTGGATGTAACTCCAAGTAACAAAGCAAAGTAGAAATAATCTCTTCACTGGTATCTAAGGCTGCGACTACATCATTAATTGGAAGTGCAATTTCATGACCCGCGCACCGCTGCCCACTACTCATTTGTATCGGAGTTAAACAAGAGCAAGGAACAAATAGTCTGTGTAAAAGTTCACGAATAGTGCGTCGTTCTACAGAATTTGAGTAAATATGTCGACGCAATTCCATTTTGTCTTGTTCCTCCTGTAATTTTAACAATTTTATATTAAATTACAAGTACCCTTTTAAAATATGTAAAACAATAAACAATTTGATATTTATCAAGTCAAAAATAAAACAAAATATAAAAAAAAAATACATTTATGGGTTGTATACTTGATAAGTAGTACATATCAATATACTTTTATACCATTCATGATTACTTATATCTAAGCTAACAAATAAATATCTTTGATCTCTATCCAAATATATTTAATGGAAGATGTACGATAATCTTATATTACAATACAAATACTGACCTTTGAATTTAAAAATAAATGACATTGTGCTGGTAAACCATCTCTGCCAGCACGTCCAATTTCTTGAACATAATTTTCAAAATTAGACGGCATATTGTAATGAATAACGCAACGAATATCCGATTTATTTATGCCCATTCCAAATGCTACAGTTGCAACGATAATTTTAGTTTCTCCACTCATGAAAGCTTTCTGAACCCTTTTCCGTTGGTATGCAGAAAATCCAGCATGATATGCTTCTGCTACAGGAGATATTCTCTTTTTTTTACTTTCTCCCATTTGTTTTATGTCCTAAATAAAAAAGCATGTATTATAAATGCAGCATAGAACGATTAAGGTAAAAAGGGATAAAACTAAAACACGAGGAGGGCATAAGATACATTAGAAACACAAAGAAATATTTATGTATAAATAATTTAATTATAATTTAACTTTAGTTATATATAGGGGAAAAAACGTTTATTCCAATCAAAAAAAGAAATTTAGATAAAAATAAATAAATAGCCCTTTAAGAATAATTTTTTTTCTTTTCAGGCAATTTAAATTACCTGAAAAACAGTTCGAAGCATTGCAGCAATCCTTACACATTCTTCTCTTCTTGTACAATAAATTAATATTGATTTACAATCTTTTAACCGAGAACTATTCAACAGCTTAATTAAAGCTTCATCTCGATTTCCGTCTCTAGAAACAGTCAGCTGTAAATTATCCGGTAGTGGCCTATCTGTCACCACCCCTTCTAATCCATCTGGAATACCTAAATGTTCGATGATACTCATTGCATTCGATTTCGTTGCAGTAGCTGTCAATCCTAAAATAACCTTAACTTTAAGTTTTTCCCTCAAAACCCTACATAGCATGAGGTAAGAAGGTCTAAAATTATGCGACCATTGTGAAATACAATGAACTTCATCAATGCACGCAAAGGCTATTGGAGGAAGATCTCTAATAATTGCACCAAAGCCCGATGATTTTTCTCCCGCTACAATAGCTTCTGGTGATACTAGTAGAACATCAACCTTCCTCTTTTTTACAGAAGTTATTACTTCCTGACGCACTTTTTCTGTTTGGTTTGTGTGCAAACATGCTGCATTAAGAATTGGGCAAATTCCTTTTACCTACAACAACAATATATTATTGTACGATGTATAACAACTTATTTCAACAAAAATAATCCACATTTTCTTCCAAAAAAGACATATTGTCTTACATATATATAATAATAATAATAATAATAATAATAATAATAATAATAAATAAAATAATATTTTCGTGTACATTGTTATAAAATAATATTTTATCACAAATGACGTCTTACTTGATCATCCATTAAAGATACAAGAGGTGACACAACAATAGTTATGCAGTCAAAACGTCGAGCAAACATAAAAGCTGGAAGCTGGTAACACAAAGATTTTCCAGTACCAGTCGCCAGGGTCACTAAAGTAGAAACACCAGACAAAATGCGCATAATTGCCTTCTCTTGGCCTGGTCGAAAGCTATCATACCCGAATTGTTTTAATGTCTCAAGTACTTCTGGTGGCGTATCTAAAGTTATAAATTATTTTAAATATTAATGTTATTAATATGAATCAAGTAACCAATGAACATTAAGCAATTAAATAAATTAGAAGAATTTACCATACCTATAATAGAGTTATTAGCGGTTAGTGAATAGAGTGGAGGAACAGAATTTTTTTCAGGTGGTAAAAGTTTTTCAATCAGCTCCTCAGGGACTTTACAAACTTCTTTGACAAGCTAAAACAACATGAATAGTTGTAGCTATCATAAAAATAGACATCATTTACAAATGTTGTATTTAACGAAAAACATTTAAGATTCGATTGATTTTTATTAATTATTACCTGATATTCTTGTGCATCATCGTCTTCCCACACTTCCAATTCTTCTAAGTCGTCCTCTAAATCTTTCCCATCTGTATTTAATCGCGGTGCCATTTTTGAAAATTTAACTTCACTAGAAACTCGTGCCATTTGCGCAGCTTCTTCTAAAGTAGGAAATTCCGATGGAATTTCAATGTTCTCCGATTCTTCAAAAGGTAATAAAGTATCCCGATTGTTTTTGGGGCAATAACGTGAAAAGTGTCCAGATTCGTTACAATTGAAACAAAAATTAGCTTCATTTCCTTTCTTTCCTGCATAATCCAAAGCAGCCATATTTGCCTCGCTTGTTTCCAATTCTTTCCTTCTTTGTTTCCAAAGATTTTTTTTGTACTTGACATAGTTGAAATTTTTTTTACCTCGTACATAAACCTTGTAAATATCAAACATTTTAAATATAATTATCAAAGAAGATATTTATCAAACTATAAAGGTTAAATGAGCGTTCGCATATAAACAAAATAAAATTTACCTTCTTTTTTAAATTTATTCTTACAAAATTGTCATTCAGTGTTCCATTAGCAATTTTTTTCTCAAGCTTTAATCTATCGGAAGATTTGGTTATTGGTGTATCTGATGACGTTTGACAGGATTCATTCAAATCTTCCGTCGAGTTAACGCCAAGGATTAGCGAAAAGTCTTGAACCAAACTTCCTGTACTGGCCGGCATTAACGCAAATCTAGCTGCTGCATTTATGTTATCAATATCGTAATTTTCTATAGCAACATGAGGTTCAGAATTATGCTCATCTTCTAACTCGGAAAATGTTGCTTTAGCTTTTCTCATTCTTGTTGATTTTCGTGTCGCAGTTGCTAAAATAAATAACCGAATTGATTATTAAATTGCCACAAAACATATTAATAATAAAAAACATAAATTATGTCTTATATGTCAAAATTTACCTTTTGATTTTTGCGTAATTTTTCCTTTAGTATTAACTTTCTTTCTGACTTTACGTTTTGCTTTTACTATGTCTTCAATTTCATCACTCTCATTTGCAGAATTAGCTTCATTTCGGCAAACATTTTTCATTCTCTTTCTCACCACATGTCCTTCTTCCGGGCTTCCTTTTCTTTTTACTGGTTTATTGTTCACAACTGTAGGACCAGATACGTCATCTTCAACATTTTTACTTTGTACAGCACTCGTTGTCGACGAGTTGGATGATAATCCATTGGTTGTGAATAGAGGTGAAGGTTCATTTTGACTGTCGCTCAAATCTTCTAAGCACATTCTTTTCAGTTTGCGAACATCTTCTTCGCTATACAGTTTCTGAAAATCTCGTCTCCGCTTTCTGCGGCGTTCACCCTCTGAATCGCTATTATAAACAAAGTCGTCTTCATCGGTATTGTTTTCATTGCCCAAGCTAAATAGAAGGAAAAAAAGGAATAAAAATTAAGAAATCATTCGTGTACCCGTTTAATGTAAAGTAATTTTTATATATAAAAAATGGATGATTTTAGCAAACAATTTTCTACCTTAAATCAATTAAATCGGTCATTGTTGAGTATATTACATTTTAAAATTAAAATACCTGCTAGGCTCAAATGAATGTTTGATGTGTTGAACATCACGCATGCAACGTTCTATCCATCCAGGGTCCAAACTGCGAACAGTTGTCCGATTCATAATTATTTGTTGAACTCCGCTTAAAATGGGTTGATAAGATTTTTTATTGTCCACTATCTTGAATTTAACATTACAATCTAATAATGATGATAAATCATCATCATCATCATCAGAAATATCTTTTCCTTTGTCACATTCATCCAAAACATTATTTATACCATCTTTATTAGTCGTGGTATTTACATTAAATAAATTATTTTTTATTTCTGTTGCACTCTCCTTAATTTCACTCCCAGTCGTATCTTTACTGATTTCATTCTCAGTTGTATCTTTTTTAATTATTTTACATTCCTCATTTGTTTTGGTTTTAGCCATGGATTTTGATTTAGACAATGATTTTCTTGGATTTCGTTTAATGAAAGTTGAGTTTTCAAACATTTTCTGCGACAACTGAAATGAAGATCTACCAACCAGTAAATGTTTACTTCTGTCATTTTTTTTCATATTCAAGGATCTGCTCCAAACACCACGCACATTTTGCATTCCATTACAAATATCCGGATCATTTTCAATTTCCGTTTTTGCACAAGAAGAATTGTTTACTGGATTGCTTAGTGATTCATTGGCTGAATCATTTAATATGTTGCTTAAACATGTACTATGTAAAATAGAATCATCAACAGAATCATTAAAAGTCTTTTCTGAAACTTCAACAGAAGTAGATTTATTTGAAGATTCCTTAAGAACTGTATCACTTGAATTCAAAGAATCTTCTGGAAATGCAACATCAATAAGACTGTCCTCTAAAGCTCGAGTTTTCAAATCCCAATACAATTTATAAGCTTGTTTAATTTTCCAATCAGCTTGCTTAATATCAGACTAAAATAAAAAACGTAACATTGGAATATATTTTTATCAAGTTCAATACATATATGGAAATAAAGAATGAAATTTTGTTTCTAAATTTAGTAAAAAAAACAATGTTTGTAAATATTTGGAACATCATTTAGATGATATATATGTGATTACAAAAGTTTAACATTGTGCAATAATTATTGTTAATTTTTTTTTTTTTTTTTTATTATTTATATCTTATTTAGAGATTGTGATATGTTTCAAATGATACATGTTTAAATAATTAAAAGCTATTTTTGTGTGTTTGTGTATATATATATAGTCATTGATGATTTGATTTGATATATTTAATTTCTTTTTAAACATACTTGAAATTAGACTATTAAAAAGATATTTTATAACAAATAAAAGTATTTTATTGGCAATTGTTTGATATTTTTCAAGTTCTAATTATTTTTCAAATAATTATCTAATAATATATTTCAGCAAAATTTTATACGACACTTAATATTTGTAATTTATAAGTTATAATTTCACGTCCGACATTTTTTAAGACAAGTGTCAATTGCAAGATGGAATGCAAAAAATAATAATATATTTCTCCAATTCTTTTCTCATCTTTATGATTAATATAAAATTACAAATTTGTTTATCTCCAAAGCAATATAATTACCTCTATTTAAATTTAATAATACATTGTGTAAATTGTCTGAATTTTCCATCAAATTTTTCAGTGTTCAAAAAATAGGGAGAATTTATTGGAATTACTAAAAAATTATATTTATAAAATAACTCATTAAATAAAAATTATATGTATAATCAAACACAGAAAAAGAAATAGGATCAGTGATGATTGAAAAAAATGATAATTAATAAAAAATGACGTTATGTTTTTGCAAACAAAGTATAACCGATGATTCCTTTACTTTTACATTACATTTTATCAAATTCTACTACAATTCTGTTCACTACTTAACCCTTTAATTGTTTATTATTATCAAATTATTATACATCTATACAATTCATGCATGCTTTTACGTTCATTAAGTTCATTTGACTACTATAAATATTTAAATGTTTAGTTAATCATGTCAGAGCAATTTCTTTATTTTTTACATAAAAGTGATAAAATGTTCAAAGTTTCTAGAAAAATTGCAAGAAAAAAATAAATATTAATACTTCAATTATTTATTATTCTAATGTAACACTGCTATTACATAATATTTTTATCATTTAATATCAAAAATAAACTTGCAATTATACATAAATATATGTATATATATATATATAATAAATTTATGAATAATATGAAGAGAGAAAAAAAAGATAAAGAGAAAACATATTTAAATCTCTACATAAATACGTAAAGTAAAACTGTAAATATAACCACTGTCACATGTAACACTTACTTTATTTGGTTTCCTTCCAAACTTGTCCATAAATTCACTTTCCCATACTTTAACGCGATATTTGCTTTTTTGATATTTACTCTTTAAAATCGGGTCTTCTAAGAAAGACATAATTACAAACTGTTAAGTCCATACAACTTTAAATGTCCACTCAAGAAACCACTCAAGTCGGCTGATCAACAGTTTATAATAATCTGCGCAATATAAAGTCACAACGTATAATACCGAAACACTTGCGCACTTTTATGATCGTGCTTCTCAAGAAACGTGTTCCAAAATTAACGGGCAGTATTGTGCATCTTCTTCTCGCTAATTAAGATTTATGTTTGTCTCGCTAACGCAGTACTGACAGTTAATTTTAGAACATGACTTTTACACGGGAAAAAAAATAACACTGATACAGCCTTAAGTTACAGCAAATACAGTATGGGTTAACAACATCGCCAATTTAAGACTGATTTAATGTTGGTAACTATGTGATGCAGTATTATAAACTAACATC
>JABFPN010005962.1:0-12276 GCA_022817305.1 Leptoteleia sp. ZL-2020
AATAATATTCTCCCAATGCCATAGAATTAACGTATTTTGGCCGATTTTTAATTTTTGTCGTTTAAACAATTATAAATAAAAAGACACTGAATCCGTGAATATAGCGCTGATATTTCACCTTAATATTATAAATTTCTTTGATTGTATATTACTCAATGAGGAAAAAATTGGTTTTAAGTTGGTAACCTAAGGTTAAAGACGAAGGGCTACCAACCTGAAACCACTTTTTTTGCGAGTTGAGTACGATATTTCATTCACCGTGAAAGTGAAATATGTTTGTATTCCGCAGAGCTACCAATAAATTTTACTTTTAAGTTTAATAAAATTACAATCCGTAACTTTTTCTTCAAATACACTAATACTTAATTTTATCAAAGAAACGCATCCTGTGGAATGCACATAGCTCTGTACTGAAGTGTAAAATCTACAACAGCCCTCCTCAAGTTCCAATCAGCTTCTTCCAAAAATCTCTGACAAAACTTGTCCTTTATTCTTGTTATATTCTTAAGTTGCTTTATCAATTTCAACTTTTCGTTAGGACTTAAGCATTTCAGCTGTAAACTTAAGTCAACTTTATAAGTTTTACTAATTACTTCTTCCTCCAATTTTAAATCTTTCTTGGACGTACAAAATATCAGAAGTTGATCGTTCAAAATTTTATATTCATCCTCATCAAGAGGAAGCAACACAAAAGTCCTGTTAAACAGAAACTTTTCATCCGTTTTATCCTTAAAAATACCATCTACAGTGAAAGAAAAGCATCTACCAGAATCGAACAATATATTGTAGCTAAACGTTTCTGGATAATGTTGCGTTTCCGGTAACTTTTTCAAAGCCTTCAAAATATTTTCCGGCCCGTAATGCAGCCTCCCAATTGTCCTCTCCTTTTCAAACAGCAAGTTTCTGTTCTCTTGTTCATAACTGTGAGGAATCTTCTTCTCCGAGTCTTCCAAAGAACTGTTGAAGTTAACCGAAGCCGAAGCACCCTTTTTCTTCTTATTTGACCATGGTTTTTTTATACTTGCTGCAAAAGTGGCGTCCAAAGTCAGCGAATATACTGACTTAGAGTGATAAATTCCTCTTAGCATATTTCTATCCCTCGCGTCGTACAAAGTGAAGAAATGCTTAGCGAACTGATTAACGAGTTCCCCTCTGCTTTCTTGAGGCACGTAATTGTTGAAACTCATCGGAAGTCCGGGAGATCCTATGAAGACGCCATCCAATTTCGTCAGATTAGGAAAATATTTGCGTATGGATTCGACATAGCGACTGGGGGAGGAATAATTCTCGCAAAGGGGATTTCCATCTAGCCAAAGTTCGGTGACCTTTACGTCTTTTAAGGGGGATAAGCAGTCCGCGTTCGGCAATCGATTATTCCTCAAGTCTAAGCTGTTGATATTCAATTTGATGGTTTCCATTCCTGATAAAGTGCCGAGTTCGTTGTATCGCAGGGATAATTTTTCAAAATTTGACAAATCCTTGGCCGCTATATTAAGAACGCTGCTCAAGGTTCGTGGCAATGACAATGGACAGTACACCGTATTGATTATATCTGGATCTCTGTGAAAGCTATTGAGGTTTAGAGTCTTTTTACCATATTGGTACCGTTTAGTTAACAGGGCAAGGAGCAAGGGTCTGATATTCATTTTTAAATCGTGGATTGAAGCGTAACCCAAAGTAATGGTTAGAAGTAAAAGTTCGCCGGAAATGGTTTTGATGATGAGATTGAGTCGGCAGAGTTGCTGAAGGGCATTGTCGCAGTTGCGTATTAAAAAGTAGGAATCTTTGCCGCTGATGGTGTATCTTACGGGGATTAAGTCGATCGGTTGCACAGCTTGTAAGATACTTTTCAGTACCAATTCTTTGTCCATACTTGCTCCGCGATAGACCTCGATTTTATGCCAGATATCATTTCGTGTCATCAGACTTTTTTCGTAGAACGTTGTGTTCCCTTTTGCGATTCGCATGGCGGCCGTTGTGTCAATCTTTACCGGGCTCAGTTGCATGGTTTGCTGGGTATTTGGCACCTTTGCTGACTTGTCGTTCGCCTCGCTTTGCGATCCCTGAATTATTACACGAAAGTGTCAGGTATTATTTTATTAAAAATAATCGAAAAGAGCAACAAAAAGAGCTCAGTTACAGCCAGAGTTTGTAGACTTCGTTAAATTTCTCAGATTGAAAATTGTAAAAATCGTAGTTCGCTGTACAAATTGTGATGGCGTTGCAGTCGTCAAAAGTTGAGAGCGACTTAGTCGACTCGATATATTTTCCGTTTGACAAACAGCGACAAATATGTAGACCAAGTTCCAAAATTGACTGACAGTATTGCGCATCTTCTTCTGGCTTATTAATGTTCATATGTTTGTCTCATTATTAGCATTTAATTTTGGAACACGCCTTAAATTTCATTCATAGTATAGAACGCAAATAGATTGAAACTTATTTGGCTACATTTAATCGCGTTTGTTGGTGCTGCATACGCGCTTTTTAGAAATTAGATAAGAATCCATGTAAGTCTACAGACCCTGGTTACAGCTGATAAGATAATTAATTTATCACCAAGTAAGTTTAAAGCTTAGTTACTGAATGAGAGTTTGATTGAAAGAAAAATTGAAATGCATATTTGATATGATTTATAGTAATATATTTATACCAAATTGTCTTATATAAAGAATTTCAATTAATTATTTAAAAATTTATACATGCAAAATATATAATAACTTTAATTTTGATTTATTTTGTTAGTAATTTATAAAATACTGGTCCATGTACCAGAGGTTCTGTTCCTTCTATAGTTTTAATAATTTGTAATACTTTGTATATACAAATTATACTGGTTAAATAAATTGTAATTGCAAAAATATATCAATTTATGTTTTATTATATAATTTATTAAAAAGATAATAGTTTTCAAATTTTTCATTAAATGTGTAATAAATGAGCACGAACTCTAATTTTATCACATTCACAATGTTTGGATTTATAATAAAACAATGCTAAATAATACAATTTTGACATATTTTGAAAATTAAAGAAAGAAAAGAAATGACTAGTTTCCAAAGAATTTTTGTTTTCATGAAAATTAGTTTAATTATTTACTTTTATTATATATCTATATATAAAAATATATAATAGAAATATTTATAAATAATTCTTTGAATTCAGATGAAATACCTGATATCAGATAATTTCTTTATAAATAATATTGCATAATGCAAATCTGCAATAAGCAATTATGACAGTTATAAAATTTGAGATTAAAGGTCCTTTTTTTCACCCACAACAAAGAAAAGAATAGACTGTTTATAGCAGCAGGGAAAATAAGCAGAATTATCACTTATTATTCACAATATTTCAATTTGTCAACTAAAATATAAAAATAAAACGGACCTATATAAATACAGCCCATTAAAATAAATGTTCAATAAATATTTTAAATAGAATATTTAGAAATTAAAAACAAATACAGATTATCTAATTTTTAAGTGGTTGATTGTCATTAAATAAAATGTTTTAAGAAAATTGTCAACATGGTATTTTAATATATTTAGAGGCATTAAATATCATTTCTGCATTATAAAAAATAGGTAAAATTTCCGTTACATTTTTTACAATTTTCTTTGTACTATGAAAGGTTAGTTTTTATTAATAATTTGAGTATTATTCAATGCATATTTTAATAACAAAAAATGATTCCCAAAACTTACCCTCTTCATTTTGATTTATGATGATTTGTGTATGTAGAAAAAACCATCAATTGTGTACACTTATATTTTAAATTCAGCTAAACTGGAAAACATAACACTCTATTAAAAATTAATAATTTCTTATTTTAATAAATTATTATAATTCTAAGAAAATGAGGTTAAAGTATACATGAACGAATTAAAATGGAAAAAAAACAAAACAAACAAAATCAAAATATTCAAAATACTAACCTAAATCGACCGCAAGTGATATTCAGTGATATTGTAAACATTATTGAAATATACACTTTTAGACCATGTTCTAAAATTCTTCTTCTTCTTCTTCTTCTTTGGTTAGTGGTCGGTTTCGCCTTCAGCTTAACATTCAGACCATAAGTAGCTTGAGACTGTGTTGCTTTTTGATGAGAATTGAACTTTGTGTTGGGTGAATTTATTAATACTGAGTATAGATGGCGTGGCAGGATGAGGTTGAAGTAAGCGTGTAAGAGGCGCGAAAATCAAAACTAGTAGGCGCGCTAATACAAAATAACTCCGTGTGCTAAGTGATTATGCACAGATAACAAAGGCGCAGCTTTGTGAGTTTTGCCACTCTTGCTCCCCGCTGTTAAGCGTGTCTTTTAGGAATGGGAAAGGGATAGTGGGAAAATGAGGGTTTCATTTATTGGAGCATGGCTGTGTAGATAATGTGTATGATAATTGTAGTAAAATTCGAAATTAGGATTTTATAGTAAGAAGATTAAAATTTAGGGCGTTTTATTTTAATGGAATGAAATTTTGTAATTTAAATGAATTTTTTAGTTCTTATTATATATTGAATGATTGGTTTGAGTGTGTAGGGTGTTGGATTTTTGAGTAAATTAGTTAAGTCCTGTGTATTGTTGAGGTGTATATGGTTATGAATGTGTTTTTGCTTACTGTTGAAAGTTTTGAATTTCTGTTTCATAGTATATCTCTGAGAATGGTATAGGGGACATTCAAAGAGGTAATGAAACAATGTCTCTGGAGCTTTTCCACATTGACAAATGTAATCAGTGATTATGTTTTTTCTGGCTAAACTGACTTTAAGAGAGGTATGATTTGATCTGAGTCTGGCTGTAATGGAGATCAGAGGCCTACTGTCTGAAAATTTGTGGAACCAGGTTTGTAGTTTAAATTTATTTTGATAAAAGTTTTTGACATAGTAGAGACCCTTGTTTTCTTTTTCGTATAGATTTGCGATAAGTTTTGATTGTGATAGTATTAGAGATTGTTTAGTTACAGGTAGAAGGTCTGAGTAAGGGAGTCTATAGGTATCATTAAGGGATTCGGGAGGGGCTGAGTTGGCTAGATGGTCTGCCATTTCGTTGCCTTGGATTCCGCAGTGACTGGGGATCCAGAAAAGGTTTAATTTTATATTGTAAGTAGTGATTAGATATTCGTGGTGTAATTTAATTTCGTTTAAGATATGAGATGAGTTTTTTTTCTTAATGGGATTATTAAGGGATTCTAATACGGATTTACTATCTGAAAAAATATTGTAGTTTTTGTTGTAGGAGGGGTTGGATTTAATATATTTGAGTACATGTAGAATGGCTAGGGCCTCTGCTGTGAAGATTGAGGCGTTATTGTTGATACGGTGTGAAAGTGTAAGCTTGAGATCTGGGGAATAGACTGCAAATGAGGTTTTATTTTCTGATTTGGAGCCATCTGTGTAGAAATTTATGGCTGTATTAATGCTGTCTGAATATAATTTAATGAATGTGGTGTGTGGGTCTGTTGAATTTTTTATGGTAAGAGAGTCTGTTGCAGTAAAGTGGATTGTTTTAGAAAAGGTAAGAAAGTGGATGCTATATTGTATGTGGTAGGGAGATTTATGTATTGTGCGGTGGGGAATAGAATTTTGTACGAAGGAGATAGCATTGTAGGCAAATATGGAGTTTTTAATTTGAAAGTGTTTGGATGGATTGAATTGATATTTGTTGGATACTGAGGATTTAAAATTCACAATTGCAGCGGTGACAGGGTTGGAAATTATTGATTGCGCTTTGATATAGTAATCTTTAGTTAATTTGGAAAATCTGTAGGTTAGGTTTGGAATACCTGATTCTATTGGTAAAATTATGTTGGGTGTGGAGTTGCGTAAGCCTAGGGAAATGCGTATCGCTTTTCTTTGTAGGGTTTCAAGTTTGTCTAGAAGCATAGAGTTACTTTTATCATAGATTTGGCAGCCATATTCCATAATGCTGCGTATAGCCATTTTATAAAATGTGAGCATGGTAATGGGACCAGCACCCCAGGATTTTTTACAGAGGGATTTCATTATTTTAATTCTGTTGGACGCTTTTATAAGAGTAGACTGAAGGTGCGGTTTCCAACTTAACTGGTAATGTAGTTGGATACCGAGGAATTTAGTTGTGGGGAGGGGTTGAAGGTTGAAATTTTTGTATGTAATGTTACTAGTCTGTAAGTTAATTTTTTTCCGAGTGAAAATCATAAAGGAGGTTTTGGTGGGGGATATTTGGAGGTCAATATTGGAGAGCTGTATGTCAAGTTGTTCCAAGCTTTTCAGGATTGAATAGTTAGCTTGTTGGAGGAGCTTGTTTGAACTGTAAATTAGGATGTCATCTGCAAAGGTTACATGTCTGGTGTTTGGATCCATAGTATTAAAAATATTGTGAATATAAATATTAAACAGGGTGGGTGACAATACGCTGCCTTGTGGGAGACCTTTAGTGGCTCTGATGGGTGGAGTGATTTTATTATTAGCTTTAAAGAATAAGTTTCTTGAGGATGTTAAATTGTAAATAAAAGAGGTGATATTGTAGGGGGTATTTATTTTGGCTAATATGTAAGGTAGGTAGTAAGGATTGACATTGTCAAATGCTGCTTTTATATCTATGAAAAATGCTGAGGTGAATTGATTTTTGGTAAAGGAATTACGGGTGTCATTAACAAAGATGGTGAGGTTGTCAATAGTTGATTTACCTTTTCTGAATCCAAATTGGTTGGGGGAGAAGATGTAATTTCTCTCACACCACCAAAGTAATCTGTCGTTTATAATTTTTTCTAGAATTTTTAACAAGCATTGTGAAAGGGCAATAGGTCTGAAGGTATCTGGTTTAGTTTTAGGTATTAAAAAGATAAGGTAGTCTGACCATTCTTTTGGGAAGGTACGGGATTTAAGAAGATCATTGTATATTTGCAGTAACATTGCAAGTATATTATCTGGGAGATGTGATATTACTTCATAGCTCAGTTGATCAAGGCCGGGGGCGGAGTTTTTCTTAGAGTTAGCAATGGCTGTTTTAAGTTCTTGAGATGTAATGTCTAGATTTAATTCAGGATTGTTTTTGAACATAAAAGGTGGGGGGAAAGGGGGTTGCTTTATGGGGGGAGTGGATAAGCTATCTGATATATTTTTTATTTGAGTATTTGAAATGTGGGTTGAAGTTTGTTGAATATATGATTCAGCATTCTTGTTGTTAAATTTTTTTAACATTTTCCAAATAAGGGATGAAGGAGTTTGGGCGTTTAGATTTGTGCAGAATTGTTTAAATGCTGATTTTTTGGTGCGGTTAAAAATTTTTTTTAGCCGTAGCTATGGCTTTTTTCATTTTAATTTTAGTGGACATATTAGGGTTTATACAGAATTCTCTTTCTGCATTAGATCTCAGATTTTTTGCCGTTTCACAATCTTGGTTCCACCATGGATTTGGATTTTTCAGTTTTTTTCTATTGAGGGTTTTATGAATAGTTGGATTGGGTGGTTGTGATAAAGGGTTTAAATTATTTGGGGGGTGGGGAAGAGATAGAGAAATCGTGTCTTTAATTAATTTAGTGAGATGCGAATATTTTTCAGAGGGAGGCAGTTTGTTATAATTATTTGTGGAGGTTAGTTTTTCAGATAGAAGGGTGTTTGTGAATGTATGCCAGTTAATGTTTCTAAGATTAATTTTGTGTGAGGAGAAATGGATAGTTTCAATTTGTACGTTCAGATTAACTGAGAGGGGGAGGTGATCAGAGCCATGAAGGTGGTCAAGAAGGGTAGTGGTGGAAGGTAAGAAAAGATCTGATGAAATAAGGGCTAAATCTATTGTGGAAGGTGTATTTAGATTGATTGGGAAATGAGTATGAGAACCGTTATTAGTTATGACAAAATCTGAGTCCAGCAGAGCATCATTAAGGTTATCACCTAAAGGTGTATTTTTCTGGCAACCCCAATGGGAAGAATGGGTATTGAAATCTCCTAAAATAATGTTGGGGGTAGAGGGTGGTAGTGAATTAAATAATTTTGTCCATAATTTATGTTTAATAATAAAGTTGTCGTCATGGGGGGGTCTATATAAGTTTGTAATATAATAGTCAGAGTTTTCCGATATTATTTTAATGGTTATAGTTTCTAGGTGATTCTCTATATGTACGGTTTTTTTGTAGATTTCACATTGGAATTTCTTGTTGGTGAGAATAATTAGGCCGCCTCCTTTATTGGAGAGCCTGTCTTTACGGAATGTATGGAAGTTTTTAATGTTAAAAAATTTATTTGGATTGAGGTGGGATTCCTGTAGTAGGATGATATCATAATTAAGTGAGAAATTTTTTATGTCTGCTAGGTGGGAGAAAAATCCTTGACAATTCCAGCTAAGAATCTTTAGGGGGGTCATTTGTGAATATTAGAGTGGGAGGGGAAGAGGAAGATACTGCAATTTCAAGAGGGGTGGTGGGAGTTGAAGGGGAGTTTTTGATGAATTTACGAAAGGATGAAGTTAAGGAAGTATCATTATTATTATTTTTATTATTTAAGGGAGATTTAATTGGCGAAGGGGAAGGATTAACCTTATATGTAGAAATGGGTTCTGATTTTAGTTTATTGGAGTTTAATTTAAAATTTTTTTTGATTGTTTCAGGGGGGAGATTTTCTTTATTGCTTGGATTGAGAAATGGTTCGGGGGGCGTGATTAGTTTGGTTTTTAAAGATTTTGACAAGGGAGTAGATGGGGCATTAATTTGTAATTTTTGTGCATATAACTTATATTTGGCATTGTCATTCATATAAATATCTGAAATAATTTTTGGTTTGGAGGTAGATTTGGTGGAATTTACTTTATTAAGGGGGTTAATTGGGGGAAAGGATTTGGTATCCTTAAGGTTAAGTAATGATGTGGGTTGGGTGTTATAATTGTTTACTGGTTCTGTAGAGGGGGTATTATTAACATAAGCTAACGCTTGTTTTAGGTTGACTTTTTCATCAATGGATATTTTCTGCGCTTTTTTATAATTTTGAAATATGTGGCAGGATCTCTGAGAGGCCCAGTGATCACCTCCGCAATTGTAACATTTTGGTTTCTCAGTGTCTGACATTTTACATAAATGACTGGGATTAAGAATATCTCCACATTTGTAACATTTTTTATGGGATTTACATTGGGTTTGAAGATGACCGGGCCGAAAACAATTGTTGCAAATTCTGATTGGAGGGTAATATTGTTGGGTGTATTTGCGGACACCTAGGACGTAGACAAATTGCGGGATATGCGTTGAATTAAATTTAATAGAGATAGTGTTGGATGGGGCGTAGGTAGATTTATTTAAATTAGATTTTTGGGTTGAGTCAGAAATTTCTGAGAGATTTTTTATTCTCCGCATTTCTCTCCTAATAGAGATAATTTTCAGGCCTGGTATAGGAACGACTATGTTTTCTGCTACATCTTTGAGGGAAATATCATGTGGAACGCCCTTAATAATACCTATAGAAGATTTGAACATGTTGGGAATATATGCGTTTAGGTTATGGTTATTGAGAATATCATTATTTGCAATAAAAAGATTTGCTGACGCAGCTGTGGGGAGGTTTACTTCAAATTTATTCTTGCTTATATTGTTAATAGTTTTTTCAGTTTTGGGGAAAATTTCTGATAATATCAAACCTAATTTCATAGGGTGAAGAGATTTGATATCATCTTCCGCATTTTTTTGATTAGTAACCGTTATGTGAATAATAAAAGGGCCTGGTGAATTGTTATCATAAAAGGGGTTCGGGTCTTCTAAAAAGTAGGTGCGATTTTCTTTAATAAATTTATCATTTAAAGAAGATTCTTTATTGTTTTGTGTAAATTGGGGTAGATCAGATGTGGGATGTGCGTGTTGTTGCATTGTATTAAGATTTTTATTTGGTTTTTGATTTGAAAAGTTATCAGAAACATCCATTTCTATTTTTAGTTTTGAGCGGGAAAAACCCAGCAGAGATTCCGCGGCATTAATTTCATTCCAGTCAGTTAATTCGTCGTTAAATTCAAAACTTTCAAGGTTGTTTTTGTTTTTTTTATTGTTTGTGTCGATATTCGTTTCAGATGTATTGGATCTTTTGTTGTTATTGTTGTTTTTTGTAGAGATGTTTTCATTATTGTTTACGGTATGCTTGTTGTTGTTTTCAGCTATGGTTGTGTTTTTTTGTAAAATCTCATTTAAATTAGAAAATTTGTTCTCAGTTTCAAAGTCCAAAAATACTGATTTAAGTTGTTGATACGGTAAATTTATTTTAGATATTTTTTTGGAATCTTTTTGGGTCATTTTAGTTTGTAGTTTTGATTGTCTTGCGTGTGTGTGTGTGACTTTTTGGAAAGGGGGAGAATCCCCCATTTCCGAGTTGTTATCAGGAATGTTTGTTTTGAGTAAAAAGGTGGTGTGATTAAAAGAAAATGTGTATGAAAAGGAAAGACACTCTTACTTTTAAGGAGAAGAAATGTGACGTTTATTTAATGATGTGGCGTGAAGGCACTTTGGAAATCCAGAACGTAGCAGGTCTGTCTTGGATGAAGGCTCAAACGCGACTCCATGTTCTAAAATTGACTGACAGTATTGTGCATCTTCTTCTTACTTATTAAAGTTTAAATGTTTGTCTTACTAACGCAGTACTGTTCATTGTGGAGATAATTAGGCCAGGGCTCTCACTTTAATGGCGTATTCGGAAAATGACATAATATTTTGTGAGAATTTGTCTCTTTTCTTTTTCATTTAATGATAACTTGAAAGAGAGAAATGAAACATCAATAATATTTTCTGAAAATCTTTTCCGAATACGCCATAAGTAAGTAATAAGGCGTTCAAAAATTATTTACTAATGCGAGTGACAGAGAAAGGGTGCTTCCGGAACGTCTATTGCAGTGCAGATTCTGCGTTGCAATAGAGTTTTTATAGGAATATTTTAGTTCCTAGTAGTAATCAGGGAATATTTTAGTTCCCAGTAGTAATCAATATTAAGGTGATGTTTAAGGCCTGCTGTCACGAAGTTAGTGTCTTTTGTAATCAAAATTTAATTAATTTATATTTTATGATCTACGGACCAGAGCGCTATTCTATGATCCACAAAAATATATGTACTGATTAATATTCTCAACTTATTTTGGAAAGTGCGATTTTTTTGTCGTCTGCTCGAAAGGAAGCAGCACTTTCCAAAATACGTTTAAAATATTCAACAATATATATATATATTTGTGAATCAAAATATACTCCCGTGTCCATAGAATAGCGCTCTGGTCCGTAGGTCATGAAATATAAATTACTTAAATTTTGATTACAAAAGACACTAACTCCGTGACTGCAGGCCTTGCACTTGCCCTTAACCTAATTTTTCAATTTCCAAATAGATTAATTCCCTCTTGATTACACTACAGCCCTCAATTTCGTCCTTCTTACTTTCGGATTTTCTCCCCCCCCCCTTCATCGGAAAAGTTCCTAAATCCGGTTCGCTGCTTAACCAATAATAACTGAATATCGATGGCGGGAAATTTAAACTTGCTTAATTTATACCAGGGGCTGACACGCAGAATATTAGCAGGGAACGTTAAAGTTCACTTTTCGTGATGTTTATCGGAGTACTAGTAGCGCGCCAGTGAACCGAATCAGAACTACAATATTCAGAAATCGTAGTTTTTAATTTGAAATATTGTTGATGTTAAGCAATTGAAAGAATATTGAAAATTAATATTTATTTTTTGTTGTTGTTTGATGGCTTTTAGAAACTAGTTACTCCATGAAAGCCAATGTATTTGACTATATGACGTATGTGGCTTCGCGCGGAACGTTAGCAGTAGCAGCGGTGGCAGCAGACGAATTTTTATCGGAATACTACTAGCGCCTTCAGGCACAGAGGAACTTTAATGATTCATGAATTACTGTCTTTTAGCATTGTCGTGTCAGCCCCCTGATTTATACTAATAATTGAATTCGGTTTAAGATAGGTTTACAACGAAACAACCCAATAGAAATAACCAATGAAAATATACATATACTAAACATTTGCCCAATGGCGTCCCGACGAAAATGAGGGCTTGCGTTATATTCTTTCATTCTGTTTCATTGCATTTCTCTATTTTTTATTTTATGGAGTTCATTAAGGTGATGTATCAAGTCTGTTGTCACGGAGTTAGTGTCTTTTATAGTCAAAATTTAATTAATTCATATTTTATGATCTACGGACCAGAGCGCTATTCTATGGACACGGGAATATAATTTGATTCGGAAACATATATGTACTGATGAATATTCTCAACGTATTTTGGAAAGTGCTGCTTCCTTTCGAGCAGACGACAAA
>JABFPN010005963.1:0-12275 GCA_022817305.1 Leptoteleia sp. ZL-2020
ACAGTCGATCCATTGCGGCAACATGTGTGGCTTATTGTGGCCAAGACTGTGGGCTCCCGCATGCCACAGTCTTAGCCACAGTGCTGCCATAGACTCTGCCACAATGTTTTTTCCACGCGGGCAGTTATTACAGTCCGGTTAATTCCACAAAAATTCTCATTTTCCAGAAAATTAACCATCCTTTTTTCCCCCTTAGCGCGGAAATTTCCATTTCCCCCCATTTCATTCAAATTTGACCGCTCTTGGGGCAGAAATTATTTTTAAACCGTCGAGCCGAATTGATATTGCAAAGGTCGAGTTACGCGGTGACGTTATCCGGCGACGGTTATCAGATAAAAACTGAAAAATCGACGTTTTCGCGACGGCGAGCTTGACATGTGGACACCAGTATATGTGTGTATGTGTGTGTGTAGGTTTTATTTACACCGCGACGTGAAAACTAGCTCAAGTGGTGTACACAGTTTCTTACTCGGTCCGCGGCACCTTGAATATCTAATCATCGCAACAACGAGCAGACCCTCGGAGGACTAGGCGGCTATAGTGGCGTATTTTTGTCGGCGGATATTTCAAGATCCGCTCTCACGCGACCAAGGGAGATTTAACCACTCGCGGCCCTCCTCGCTCGACCCACATTACTCCGTGTGTTACTCAATGCTAACACGCGAGAACTTTTTCCACCTTGTTGCCAGAGTGCAAAGATGAACAGCGGACTTTGATGCCGGAGTGATTGATTTTGTTTCTAAAAGCAGCAAAGCGCGGACGAGGAAATGCCTGCGAGCAATGATTTCGAATTCTCCGATAATGACTGAACAAATGTTGGGGGAAGGGCCTGTAAATTTTGTCAATTAAAAGTATCTTGTCGAATGTTGAAATTCGTTATTTTTTTGACAATTAAAAAAGTTGTTGTTGAGCTGAGAAAAAAGTTCTGCGATTAATTTTCGTGGTAACTAAAATTCTGGTTGAATTAACTATATTATGGTTATTTTAATTAAAATTGGAGTAACTGGAACTAATTTTTTTTTGTAATTATGAAAATTAATTTAGGATATAGTTAATATCAGTTCTAGTTATAATGAAACATATATGGTACATATATGCTTTGACAATTTCATGTAAGAAAATAAAAAATTAATATGTGGAGCATGAAGAAAGATGGAGAAATGATATGCAGGTTTTTTTCTTAATTCATATATGTTTGATATAAGGAAATTATTGAAACCATACATGGCTATATGTGGTTTCATATATAATACATATATAGTCATAAATTATTGCTATATATGCATTAAGAAAAAACATATATGTTCATGTATGAATTATATTATTTTATAATTTCTTATATGATATTGTTAAAACATATATCGACCATATATGTTTCATTTTTACCAAGGAGTGTTTTCTTTCTTCTTAGTATAAAAATAGTAATTTTTTACATATTAATTATAGTAAAATAAATGTAAAAAAGATATGTTAGTTTTTAAACAGAATATTTTATATTGAGAAAAGTTGGTAATAAATTAAATGTTAATAAGTGTTAATTTTAAAAAATTGCAAATTCTTTTAAAAAAAAATGATAAAATAATTACAATACTAATCAAATAAAGTAATTTTATTTGTTTCAAAAGTGAAAAAACATTCCTGATGGAATTAAAAAGCATGAAAATCTCTGAAGAATCCGGAAAAAACTGGAAACACGAACTCCACTGTTATTATTGTTGCGCGCGAAATTACTATATTTTATATCGACTTTTATTCTTTTGACTTATGACCGTAAAACGGTGTATTTTCTTTCCATTTTTCATTGAATTTTTTTTCTCGGTACAGCCTTCGATTTATTACTATTTGACATGGTAGTTTTATGATTAGAGTCGAAATATATGTATATGAATTTTTGAGTTTTACGATTTTATTATTTTTTTTTCTCTCCAATTCTTCCCAGTTCAATACTAGAATTTATGATTTTATTGTAACTAATAGTAAAAGTAATTATTTACTTAGCATATCCTCTAATTAATATCAAGAGCAATTTTATTTATTGATTATATTTCCTTTATAATACATATATATTATATTATATTATATTATATTATATTATATTATATATGATGTGTTTTTAATAACATTAACTTTTTTACCAAATATACAACTAAACATAAACAAAAAACAATAAAATTTTTAACCAAATAAACGATATCTTTTTTTTATTAAATGATAATTTAAAACTTTAAAAATTATAATAATCAAACATTTGCTTCAATAAACTTATTATGCTGATCGAAAATAAAAATATTTTCAAAACTTTTAATTAATATTTATATAGGAACTCTTTTTTTACCTTCGACAATAATATTAAACTTAAAGTACTTTCGAAGATTAAATGAATATGCATAATTTGTATAAGGCATTTGCATGAAGAATATTTAAATAACTCACTGCCACTTCTAATAAAAAGTGGAGTAACAGCGCATAGGCTGTAATATTGCACAATAACGGAGCGGTGCGGCTCCGTTTCAGAAATGTAACAAGTGGCGAAAAGTGCTCCAGAAATGGAAGCTAATTTATCCTATAACTTTTATTATTTTAACTCCTTTCCTTCCGTTGTTAATGTTGTGTTGAATTTCAAAATGCGTAACACAGTTTTTCAATTTCAGTTTCAATTTATTTTTTTTTCTTTATTGAAACTGCATTATACATTATATTCCGCTTAATACGGACAGTTTTCTTTATCAAATTAAAAGACCACTTTTATCGCATTAAAAAGCTGGGGGAGAAACAAAATTGAAACAAGTATACACGGGAAAAAAAGTATTCGCTTTGGTAGGTAAATGAGTTTATCTACACTCAGAAAAAAATCCGGTAATCGCAACTGCATATGCGGAGTTGGATTTGGAGTCAAATGCATAAGCATGTATTCGATAGAACTACCCATTTAGAGTTGGCATAATAGTGACAGATAGTAAGCAAAAATAGGTTATAAAAACTCTTGATTAAAAAATTATATTTAGTATTTAAAAAGTTGTCATATACCTTTTAACCAGAATTCTTCCACTTTAGCACATGTAGTCCGTGCAATTGAATTAATTTAGATTATTATACGTTTAATTAATTCAAATGTTGTAGAAAAATAATAATGAAGAACATCCGAGTGTTATTCACAATACAAATTAAAGTTTAATTCTAAGATTATATGTGCTTCATTTGTTTACTTTAATCAATTTCAGTTACAGTCATACACGGAGAAAAATGTTAACCAAAATTTGGTTCTTTTTTAGCTGACCAAAATCTTTAGTTAAAATAACCAAATTATTGTTTCAATAACAAATAATTTTGGTTGAAGTAACTAAAAAAAATATTCTGACCAACATATTTGGTTATTTCAACTAAAAATTTTGGTCAGCTAAAAAAGAACCAAATGTTTGGTTAACACAACTAAACATTTTTCTCCGTGTAGTCACAATTGTCTAACCGGAATATTAATTCAAAAGCAGTTTAATAAAAGTATAATTAATAAATTTCAATGCTTGAATAAATGTTGTAAAGTAATCATTTTAAATAAAATAAATATTACTTTTTAACAACTCATATTTCAATAATCCACGACAATTTAAATAACAAAATATTTCTATTCAAAGTATATTACAAAATGTCCAGTTCTTCCTTTGCGAAATTATCTCAATATTTATTCATTTTTATTACATCAACGTTGCAATTAATTTCATACTTACTAAAACGTAATAACATTAACTTTCGTAATTTCATTTTTATTCCATACAACCCAATTATTTTATATTTTTCAAACGTAAAAAGATTGACTTATAACAATCAATGTGTAATACTGTATGTATTATTTCGAATTAATTATTAATCCAGTTTGACATTTTACCATTAAAATTACTATTAATTGATAAATTTCACATGAGTGACAGTTTAATAATGTACATATTAACGGAATCTCACAACGTTCACGTCAGCAATTTTGTCCGAACAGTTGGTTCTTTTTTAAATTGAAATAATACCTATTAAATAGCTATCGTATTGTATAGTTATAAATTTATCATTTACGATCGTAACACAAATCAAACATTATAACCGACACCACTTTGTCAACATTCTACACTCACAAAACTGTCTATTTAAGAGTAACGGAATATTCTTATATTAAATAGGATTTCCATTTATTATGTGGACAAAACGAAATTCTACTTATAATAAGAATAAATAATTCTTATAAAGCATATATTTATCTGAGATAAGATTTATCATAAAATTAATTTCCTTTTAATATAAAAACTTAAATTTATTGTATACTAACTGAATATTCTTATTTTTAATTGATTTTCTATTAATTTTAATAGGAACATTTTCTTTGTAGTTTTTTTTTAAGTAAGTATATTTTTTTTTTCTGAGTGTACATACTCATACTGCATTGATTGTAGGAGCATATGGTAACGCTGCTTTGAGTAAGGGAAGTCGTAAATGTTTAAGAATAAGTTGAAAGATGGTAAATTTGGCGTCAAAGACAAAGAACGTGGCGAGAGAAAAGCCGAAAGCATACGAAGTTCCAAAATTAGTAGCATTATTGAATGAAGATTCCTTTCAAACGTAACAAGACACTAACAAAAGAGTCACTTTAAGACTCAAAAAGTAATTTCACGTCATTCAAACTCTTTGGAAATATAATTCCTTTTATTAACAACGGCGAACACTTGTTTGCACCCCTAATATATTTGAACAAATGAAGTAATCAAGAGATTTTGACGTAACGCAACGATAAGGTCTGATACATTATCTAATATGATTTTGCATTAAATATTCAAACACAAAATTTGCCGAGCGAAGCACTCTTATATTATCTGTTAACATTTCATTTCAGATAATGCATCGTGGGAACACGCAGATACACGCGGCAAAAAAAGAAAAATTACACCCGCTTATCAAAATGTAATGAAATGTAAACTTGAAATTTTTTCCAACCACTTCCCGGCAAATTATTTTCCCGCGAAATAATAATTTCGTATCGGCACAGCGGCGACTTCCGATTCGCTCGTTTCGCATTGAAACCGGGCAAATAAATACCGGGCCTACGATGGGAACAAATGCCAACCGCCGTAAACGGTCGACGCGCGAAAACACTCGAAGAAAATCGCGCCGGCAGTCGAAATTTCTTAATATAACAGCCGCGCATAAATAACGTTTGACACCCGAACCGTGGCACTGCGAAAAAAGAGCACCGCCAAGATATTTCGTTTCGCAGAAAGCGAGCCTTCGGGATAATATTCGCAAGCTGATATGAAGCGCAAAACGATCGGGCTGGCGTTTGTACTCGAAAGCCGATAGGTTTATAAGTTTCGACTTTTCCGGGCGGGTATCGGCCGTTTGCGAAGAGTCAACATCAAACGACAATGCCGCGCGATTCGATCCGCCGGTTGTTATCGGATTTTCATAAAGCGCGTTAAAAAACGGGACCACCGCCAGTTGTGCGAGTCTGCGCCGTCGTAAAACTTGAGCATTCCTGCGGGAGAGTCCCGCGAAAATTGCAGGCTGAACGTTGTCCTTCTTTTTTTTCTTCTTCCTTTTTTTCGGCGCCCAAAAAGAGTCCGAGAGATTGTTTTCGACGTGCCGGTTTGAAAAATAACGCAAACGCGAGTTCAACCTGGCTCGGCGCGGCCTTTTGACGCGGGGCCTTTGAAATAAAAGGGAAATTTGCGAGCGCGGGCGTGGTAAAGCTCCGAATCTTATGCTTCGCTGCGATATCGCGTATTGAAATTTTATATTTCGCGTTGGATCGGAAATGCCGAAAAATAAAATCCGACGGCGGCGCGCAAAATATGAAAGGTACTGCCGTAAAAAAGCCAATCATGGATTGCCGATATCGCGGCGCAATCGGTCGTTGCCATTCTTGCCTACTTAAAACTATTTTTCATCCAAATCCAACGAAACTGCAAATCACGTTACATTTAATCAAATTTGAGCTTGAATTTTAATTAAAACCAATCACCGGGCGTATGTTAATTTGACCCCACGCAATACCCTTCCCATGTCACATTTATAAAGGTAATTAAGCAAAAATGCGAATCGGGATCGACGCTCGAATTGCTAATCGAAAAATAACTCCGTTTTAAACGCGAGCCCCGTAAAATTTTAGGCGCGTGCTCGAAGCGTCGCCGCTCAAAACTTGGCGCGGCTCAAAAATAGAAAAAAAAAAAAAAAGTGGACGAAAAAAATTAATCGGATCAGTTTTCCGCGCCCACTATTGACAACACGCCGCGGTGATAACGTTAAATAATAGAATAATGAACGAAACGATTTATACGTATCATATTCGACAAATTTTTGTATTGAATAAAGAAAAAAAAAGAGAAAAAAAGTCATCTCTCGACGGCGTAATAAACTTATAATTGGCTCTCAAACGCTGTTTACGCGGAGTGGTGCTTTTTTTTTGCGCATAAATCAAGCGTTTTTCTTTCCGCGAAAGAACGCGGCTGAATAAAAGGGGTGGGGGGAGGGAGGTGGTCGGTAGTTAAAATGCAGACGAAAATGTAACCTCATGTTAAATGCAACAGAGGGCCAGGGGAAATAATGATTTGTACACTTGTAAGCTTTGTACCTTTATGTTAGTATTTCGACACGAGTGTACACGAGTAATCGATATACTCGAATGTAACAAACAGTTTTTATACAAACTGAGTGCATACTCAATGGAATGGAAACGCGCGTGAATGACACGAAATCCGTCCAAGCTTGGCCAGGATCGATTTTCGTTGCATAAGCCACTGCAAAAAGCGCCGCGCGCCACCAAATACGTATTGTTTTGACGAATAAATCGTATTTGCGCGCGAGACAACGACGGCAAAAAGGAATCGACGGCAAATAAGATTGTATAAGAAAGCTTTTTATTTCGCGACCAAATAACGCACGTCTCGCCACCGCCGTTGGTTATTGTTTTATATCGAATCACAATCCCGGGATCCAAATTTGCCGCCCAGAGCCGGAAGACCGTTGCTCGATTATTAACCACTGGGACGCACCAAGGAAAAACCATTTTCAATTTCCAATCTTTCCTCAGAGAATGAATTTCCACTGATTGTAACGAACGTTATCAAATGTTACGACGCGAAAAGAAGGAACAATCGTGTTATCAGTATTATAAATAGTTACGCTGATAAGCTTACTGTAACATTGATTAACAATGCGAATTTTTTGTTTATTTCTTTCTTTTTACCCTTAATTTTATTTAATCTTTATCACGAATGATAAGTCCTTATTGCAAATAGTGAACTTTGACACTTTTTGTATTTAATGTAGGAGCAAAGGTTTTATTTTGCTATTTAAATTAAAGGTTCTGCGAGTCAAAGGAGTTGAATTATAAAAAGGGCATTTATTTATTTAGTTATTTTATTAATGAATTTGAAGCTGTTGCACCGTAATCGTATATATTAATAATTGCAGTTTTTCTGATTGTGTAACATCGATTGTGATCTTTTAATTCGACCAGATATACTGTAAACGAGATTTCATTCAAGAGAGAGACATTTTCATGTCATTTTGAATTGAAACTGTACGCAAGTGAATTTCGATAACTTGTTAGATGTACACAATGTTCGTTTAAAAGGGTTTTTTTTCGAAGATTACGTTATTTTTCCAAATTGCGAGCCCTTCATGAAGGGTCGACAAATGGAATTGCGGTCTGAACGAGACGTTTAATCTTTTTCCCCGAAACAGTATTTATCAAACTTTTTACGAAAATTTACACTGATTTTTTTTTATCAAAAAAAAAAACATTATTACTTATTTAATACAAAAATTCGAAAGCGAACCAACTGAAATTGACTCTTTTAAAAGTGGCATCCTCTTTTAATTGCTTTATCTCCCTCTGGCACGTAAATTCAAATTTTATTTCTATCGGAAATATTTTCAATGACTTTTAAAAATGTAATTTTAGCTCAAAAATTTTATGCCGTAATATAATAAAATTTGCGATACTTTATATATTTCTTATAAAAAAAAAATCCACAAACGTAAATATGCAACATAAATAAAGAAATAGTAGGCTATGCTCATCTTCGTTTTATGTGTTTATACTTTGTGCGTTTTCTTCATTTTATAACACAATACTAAATTTTTCATTGATTTTTCAAGTTTATGATTTAGTTAAATGAGAAAAAAAAAATAGAATAAAAAAATATATATAAATACTCTGAAATATGTAAACGTTTATAAAACGACATTGCTTTTTAATATAGAAAAAAAATTCTCGTTTTAAGTTATTCATGATTTCTGTTTATAAAAAATTAAAATTCAATTGTGAAAAAAAAATGTCGAATGAAATAAATCTAGATTTAAAATTCATATTTTCCCATATAAAAATATCATTGAAAAAAGGAACTAAAAGCTCTCTATTGAAACTAACATTTCAAACGTGTATTACATTCTATTATCTTATCTTACCATCAATTTTATTAGAAGCTTCTAAAATTTTTTTTAAGTACGTACAAAATGGAGAAATGACTATCTCCATCTCGAAGCTGTAGAATACCTTATAGAACGTTTGAAATTGTAATCGAGTTAAAATTGTTGTCACTTAGAACACCGGCAAAAAGTACTTTCTACTCAAGAACTTAATAAATAATACAGAGAAAATCAATTCGCGGAAATCGGGGAGTCCGGCAAAACATTATTCCAGTACTGCATGTTACACCAAACAAGGCATTAACTTGTCGTAAACAATTACAAAGGATAATGTAACTTGCGCGACTGAATGCGAATTTTGTGTACTATAAAATACACTAGAAATTTTCCAATGAAATAACCCACGCGGAAAAAAAAACTTCTGTGGCTTAAACTATAGTACTGCTGAATACCGCAGAGTTTTTGCTACACAGCTAACCACAAGCTTTTCCGTGGATGCTACAGATTCCGCCACACTAGAAGCAAAGTCAAAAACGGTAAGCCACATATTTAGCCATCGCAGCCGATTTGTGGGATTTGGATAAAAGCCGTAGATGCGCCGTTGTAAGTTATTATTAATAATGAAAGATTAACCATTTTAATCCCGTGAGGAATTGTACTCGCGTTCCACGAGTTAAAAGCCCGTTATCTTACCACTCGACCACCAATGACATCTGTTGATCGATAGTTTAGATTCTAAAGACACTCATAAATTTATTCAAGACGTCTGATACGCTTTTAAAACTGTAATACCATTCAGCATATACTTATTATGTTCAAACCTTCATGACATTAGAATTTACATTTTTTGTTTTGTTTTCTTCTATAATAATCTACCATGGCACGTCCATGATTTTTGTCCAAATTCTACAAATTGTCCACGACGGCTCGTACACAAATCTGCAGTTTAAGCCACAAAAATTCTTTGCCTACGGTAAGCTCAATTTTTATAGCACGCACTTAAAAATGTTACATTATTCAGCGTCTACTCGTTGGTGAACAAATTTCAAATATTAATTCATCTTTGCATCCGCTTAAATGAAAAAAAGCATTGTTTGTATAAATTGAAAAATGTTACAAGACTCGGTTTAATGTCGTGTTATTAGAATGAAAACTTCTATTAGATTTACAAGACAACACTGACGAGTCAGCCACGGGAGAAAAAGCTTAATTTAATAAGTGAAAATGGAATATTGCAAATCTCATCGAGAAATCTCGACGGTGAAACCCGTAACTATACTTATGACGTTTTTCTTTCCCCCCCCCCCTACTTCCCCGCACCCCTTCATGAAAACAAAACTATCCGCGCGCTTCTGCCTTGATTTATCCTCGATAGTGAGAGCGGTGTTTTTCGTGCGATCCGCACGTTTTCTCGGGTGTGCTCGCCTTACAAGGAACGCGATCGTCGGGAACGACTGGCAATCGTATCTCCGTATCGGGAGTATGACGAGATTTCATACAGCGGCGAGATACTCGTTCGACCGGCAACCGAAGAGCCAAGCCGAGAAAAGTAAGCAATAAGAGTCGCGCCAACCGCGTCCCACCCCGCCTACACCCCCCCCCGGAACCCAGAAACTGCTTAACGTGCCTCCCACAACCGCATCACGTAATTTAGCCGCGTAACACGGTGCTACGGACTTGACTTAATGGGCAGCGCATAAAAAGTAGTTTGTTTCCGTGTAAAAAGAAATGCGCTTTATCTCAGACGGAAACTCGACAAGAATGTGTGCGCTTTCGTGTTGTATCACGTGTTTTTAGCTACCATTCGAAAACTCCGCGATCCATCGGTCGTTTTGTCTTTTCTATTTACGTTCAAATGCACGTGTACTTACACACATGCACCATATATTTGTTATCGTTATTGTTAACGCCCCTTTTATTGCCTTTAAATCGTAATTGATATCATTGACCACTGAGGTACAAATTTTGACAAATATGTGGCCAAAATTGTGGTGGAATTATTGCCCCACGGATGAAACCACAGGACATTTTTTCAACGCATAGCTTGAACAAAATATTAATTGACTTTTACATTGTTGAAATTAATTTTCAAGCTCGTAAATTATTCCACCGAATTCTTAATGTATCTATGAAAATGGTATCGACTGCGATAAGAATGATATATATACTTATACTTGTTTAATAATGGAGCACATTTCCTTTGTACACATTCGGTCTTAAATTTTCTACGCGCGTAACGTATGAAAAGATTACGGCTGCTGAAAAGATTACAAGAAATTTATTTCAATGATTTAAGAATTCTTTTTGTATAACGGGCTTGATCCCAGAAAATATTCTTAATCATCTGTCTCAGGGATCCGTAAGATAAATAAATCTGAATAATGTATCACTGCAAAATCTGGTTAATGTAAAAAGTAAATGCATTCAATATTTCGACAAGGTATCCGATTACACGGGGAATGAATTATTCTAAGCTCGAAGATTTTTATGCCGAGAAAAATACGGGTAGCGTTAAATTCACTATGTATATGGAATAAGGAATTCATACATGTCGAGACGTACATAATGTATGTAAATACTCGATACATACTCGGGACAATAATGTTACTGGCGTTGCGTAATTCTTAAGTCTACGTTTACGGATTGTCACTACAATTTTCACTCCGGATGAAATCTCATCTACCTCAAAACTCGAGGCAAACATGTTTGACATTTTCTTCGCCCCGATTTGACGATCAATCCGAAAGAAAGGAAGAAAAAAAGGAGGATGATCAAGATACAACCGAGGTCAAAAAGAATGGAAAGAATAAAAATAGGGAATATTTTATTGACGTTGCATTTATAATATTCTCGCAATCATTTAAAAAGCATGTTTAGGTAAACAATCTTCACGTAAGTCACGTAACAGTTTATTTCTACCGTTTAAAATGTTGTTTGCGAATCAATCAATAAAATTACTAATAAATGCAATGTGTTAATTAATTTCCCTTCTAAGCTAAGATAAAGAATACTTATACTGGATTATTCGATTGCATTATTACTTGCAAAAAGAGATACAAACGAATTAAAAGTTTATTTTAAACAGTTTAACTGTAATATGCAATCAATAATAAGAAATTCTATTGGTAAATTTACTTAATTTATTTCTTTTTATCTACATCTTACAGTATCATCCAGGAATAGTCAAGTTTCTCTAACCTCTTCATCAATCTCAAAAATCATCCTTTACTGTCTTTGTCTGCATAACCAACATATGGCATATTTAGTGATAATAAAACAAGATACCTAATGCGTCCCCTAAAACTACCATATATTACATTTATTTATATCTAGTTTTTTTCAAATAAATTACATCAAGTAAACACCTACAATTACTAAAGTAAATAATTTCAAATATTATCATAAATCTATTATTGTTACTATTATTATTCAATTTAGAGTTAGACTTTTGTGATTTTCTGAAAATTTTAACTTAATAGAAAGGTGGCCACTCTAAGGGAAATTGAATTATCACCAAACCAACCCATGTGGAAATTACAATACGGCCCAGCACTGGCCCAGCACTGGCCCAGTACTGGCGGCCGTACTGCCTGTACTGGCAGCTGTACAGATTCTGTTGTCTGCCAGTACTGGCACAGTACTGGGATGATAACGTTGGCCGTACTATGGCCCAGTTGTTAACCAGTACAGATTCAGTACTGGCTAACAACAGGTTCTGTACCTATTGAACGTTGAAATACGACAGAATCGGTGGTTTGCCGGGACTGGGACAGTACAGATTCAGTACTGGCTAACAACCGATTCAGTACTGTTTTACTAGAATAAAAAAAAATAATTTTTCTTCAATTTGTGAAATTCTATTAACA
>JABFPN010005964.1:0-12274 GCA_022817305.1 Leptoteleia sp. ZL-2020
CCATAACAACTTGTACAATACTGATAATCTCTTTTAAAATGTATTTTAAATATCACGAGAATTGTAATTTGTCCCCATTTTTACATTTAGTATAATAATTTTTATCCCAACTTTTTTCTCAGTGTAGTTTTTGATCTTGGTGAACATTCTGTTAGCACTTTCTTTTTTTTTGTTTTTATTTATTTTGATCATTTACTGTCGGCGTTTCGCGTAAACGGGACCGGTGTTTACACCAGGCACCCTTCCTTAGGGGAATTCAATGCCCCTGATAAAATAAAGTTCACTCGTACACGTGTAGCTTGCATTACAGATGTGCCCTTTAAAAAGCTTCGAGAGAAAGATACTGCCGACAACAAATGAATGGTAACAAAGCGGCCGCGAGTTAAGTCCTTATAACCATAAAAGATAAGGGTGGCGAAGGGAAAAGTAGGGTAGGCGCTCGCGATTCCGTACCCCGTTGGCACAATTTCCCTTTTTCTGCCCGAAGACACGCTTTTCCCCATATTTGATTAAACCGGCAATCCCATTTATGGCCATTATAAAAGTACAACTTTATTCGTTGTACATCTTAATTCGCGACATATTCTTCTGCCATTCTTTTTAATCAAAAAAGTATTTCATAGATTTTAACATACGAATAATGTACATATTGTTCTTCTATGGATTATTTTTTATTAATCTTGTAGAAGAATCCAACTATGAAGAATTTATTATCTTATTTCTTTTTGTTCGTTTTGTTCGCTATACTTTGTTTAAAAGCAATAATATTGAACGTGCAAACTTTTTATTTGTAATCACGTTTGTAACAACGGTACGATTACCCACGCAAAGTATAATAATTCAAGTGAAATTCTATAATTGTACTCGTTTCTCATGTTGAATAAAAGCTCTTAATCAAACAATGCTCGGACCAACATGACTCCCGAAGCCTTTTCCGCGAGACCCGATAATTGGAAAAAAGCCACACTCAAGTGTTCATTCAGCACGAGTATAGGATACTCGTGCTTTTTGGCGTTAAGTTTTCAACTGGAGTTACTGCTCGTTTATAGAGGAGGGGGGTGGGGTTGTGGCGAGGGAAAAGCAAAACAAAGACGAAAGATTTACTAAACGACTGACCAGTTATTATAGAATTTCTTTTAACTTTACACGATATACTGCTTTATGTTATTGTATTTTCTTTGAAAAATTACTTCCCCCCCTCTCCTCTTCACGAGTGAGACCAATCGTCACAAGTATTTACGATACTTTGACATTTATTTTTGCCCACATTTATCAAGTCAACGAGGTAATCGTTCACGTCATTGGGATTATCAAAGAGTTTGACTTTTTTTGTCCGCGATTTTTCTTTCCTTTTATGCAAATCTGTATGGGAAAAAGATGCTCGAATTGAGTGTCGTAAAAATTAATATTTTTGCAGTATTTAAATGTATGAATTGCATGCAAAGATCATTTCAATAGTTGTATATCTTAGAATATCAGTAAATTCTAATTCTGTATATATCTCGAAATACTTTATATAAAGCTACATATATGAAGGTCATGACGATAATATGAAATGCACGATTGCTCCAGTATATGGTAACACTGCAAGATGAAATAATATTTTGAAATTCGATGCTTTCATTGAATATCGTCTGGCATTTATTGAAGCAATGATTTTATCAATAATAATGAAAGTATTGAGATACATGGACATGTTTCGATAGATTCGTTAAAAATGGTATCGCTCATATTTCTGGTTCGTTTAAAGCACGAACGGATTAACTCATTCGATAAAAAATGTTCCCGAGTAAAAGAAATTAATGAAAAAGTATAACTTTCACTTGAAATACAATTGTTTTTCAACTAAAGCAACATTTTCAAGAGTGCATATACGTCCATTTAGAGGTATGCTTGCTCGTGATTTAACGGTGAATTTTGGAGGGGTTTAAAAATATTGCCCAATGAAAAATTAAACTATTGTTGTTGTACAATATTACAACCTTGAACAGGTCGCATAAAAGTTGTAGTTATTACGCAATATATTAAACTAGTTAATATAAAAATATTAACTAGTTTATTTCGTAGGGAAAGAACTTTGATTTAAATGATTCGAGTGGTATTTTATTGGCGAATTTCCAAATCAATCGACTAATGTTTTTAATTTCGTAATTTTCAAATTCCGATATTGAAATGAAAAGTACCATGGATAATGGTAATTCTATAAATTCTTCTCTCGGTGCATATATACAACTAATAAACTGGGTAGGCAATAAAATGGATATATCCCTGCGGACTTCAACTGGGTAGTGTATGTTTGTTAAAGTTCATGGCCCGATATAAATATAACGATAAAAGACCCACATTTTGAACCTTAGATTGAGTCTATTCCTGTTGCTGCCATATTAGTCGTTAAATAAACGTTTGATTCGGAAAAATTCGTTAACTAAGATTAAAATAATATTTATTGGCATAAATAATTTTTATTTGCAATCAAAAAACACAATTTGTTCATTAAAGTCTTTTAATAATTACTAAATTTATAGACATGCCCTGCAATACTCGGTGAATTGTGGATTATTGATATTGGACTGACATTTTTTTACGCTCGGGATAATAGTAAGACCACTAAAGCAAGTAGAATAGTCCGGCACTGGTCAGACGAATCGAACGCGGCTTTTCTGCACACTGTCATAATTTTATGATACCGTGAATAATTCCAAAAGGAAAAGCGTAAGAATACCGGGGGAATCACTATTACGAAAATAAAATTGGTGCGGTTAATCTGCAAATATTTTAAATAAAATTTGCCAATAAGTGGAAGTTAATTAAAATTGATCTTCTGAGCGCTTAAATAATCTACTAAAATCTATTTGCATCAAACGAATGCTCGAACATCGATGTGGAAATTTTCACGTCTCGATAGCAATAAATCTAATCATATAATTTGTGATTATTATTAAAATGCACATAATTGTAATAATTAATGGACCAATAAATGTAACATAGTGAAATAACTAGTTACAAATATTTGATTAACACAATTTTTAATTAAATTCTTAAGATGATCGACAATAATGTAAATATTTCAAGCGCTAAATTTGCGAGGACAGATATTGGATCAATGTTCTGGTGACGCAGTTATGGTCAATAACATGTTTGTTATGTATACCGCATCATTTGAATTATGACGTTGCACTGTGAGCTTTAGAAAAATGTGCACGTTCTCTAGGAGAGTGAAGACTCGATAAAAATTACTAGCATGCCAGCAAAGTGGTTGTATATTTGGAAAAAAATTAAAAAATTAATGTTTCAAATTAGTAGAATATATCAGCAGGTTGGTAACTATTGTCTGCTTTCAAACAAATCAATTAAATAAGTATAGTGAGGAGCAAAAAGAATAAAAAATTTTGTATTTCGTATTTCTTACTCGATTTAAACGTTATTATTTGTCGGCCATTAAATGTAAAAGAAACATCAGATTGTACAATATAAAAAAGAATAATTTTCTCCACTTTTTATTGTACACTACTACCACCGTAAATCAAGAATAAAAAGGCTGAAAATGACAGCGAGTATTTTTTATTAGTTTTGTAAAACAAAAAACTTTCATCGAAAATCCATCCAAGGCTGTTATATAAATACTTTATGAAATAATATATTTTAGTGCATTATTGATGAATGAAACTTTAACTAATAATAAATAATAAAGCGGAATCCTTTATATATACTTCGTTGCATTAATTGTTTTGATAATCATTAAAGTAATATTTAATGAATAACCTTTTATTTAAATGATTTGTAAACAATTGATTCGATTTTCATTTCAATTTTATATAAATAAATAAATAAAAAGTAGACGTTACTGGATAATTAATAATACTTAAATTTAAATGAATTAATCGAGTGTATATTTTCTGTATTTATGTCTAATATGAAACAATACACTGATAAACCAGTGCTGCAACATTTGTGTAATGTTTATAACAGTATATGGATGTAGATATAAATTGATTATTGATGAAATATAACTGTGCCGAACAAGAATAGATAAATCATTAAAGTTCAGTGAACTCGCGGTGACTGTTATAATTTAGCTCCGAAAACAGTCTACGATTAAAATACACTCTTCTCTAACGTGATTAAAGGACAGATTTATTGACAAATAATTGCTCGCCAATTGTTCTCAGTTAAATTTATTTCCTATTCAATTTTATTTCTTATCTCGTTAAATTATTCATACTTTAGGTAATTAGCTACAGAAGAAAATTATTTTCAGTACAACAGATTATGAAATATGTCAATCAAAAGTAAGAAATACGAAAATATTATTTATGAAATCTTAATTGATA
Source organism: Leptoteleia sp. ZL-2020 (assembly GCA_022817305.1). NCBI lineage: Eukaryota > Metazoa > Arthropoda > Insecta > Hymenoptera > Scelionidae > Leptoteleia > Leptoteleia sp. ZL-2020. The sequence goes on from JABFPN010005964.1 coordinate 4,332, forward strand.
AGATAATTAATTTCGGAAAATCAATTACGTCGATTATTGCTCTTTTTTCGCGTACGATAAATAATTTTCGTTTCTGGTCTCAAAATCCAACGCGACGTAAGATAAAAATTATACAGACTTCTCTATTTTCATGTAAATATCAAGTGTAAATTTTCGTTTTTAAGAAGATATTACAGTAAAATTTACGTTAATAACTCCAGCTGAAAATAAATTGCTCCTCAACAAAAGTGGCTGTCGGAAAGAAATTTTAATTTAAGATCAAACAGTTTGCTTCTTTTGATAAAGGGAATATTTTAATATATGAAAAATAGTAGATTTTTGCGGTGGAAGGGTTGATTTAAAATTATATCGATAGTTCTTACCAACATCGACTTGTGAAGTATGAAAAGGAAATGAGTCAATGAATCAGACGTTGGCAAATTTCGTTATGCATGCAAATGAAATGCGCATAAGGTAGATGTTGAAGTAAATCAAATAACGTTGAACCATGAAAAGTAACATTTTACGCCCGTTTAACATTTCAAAAACACGAAGGAAAATTCTTTCATCGGAAACAAGTTTATTTTTTTCCTGAGTTTAAAGTATTATAGTTTATTTAAAATATTTTTACTTGCTAATTTTACATTTTAGGGTCCTTTTTATTTTTTATAAATATCCTGAGTATTTATATTAATCGTCCTATAATTTTAGTTGAAAACTATGAGTAAAGTATTTTGTTGGATTTGGCTGGTTGAATAAAAATTTTCTTTCTTATGGAAGATTAAATGGATTATTGATCCTAGATACAATGAAAAACCCCTTGCTTGGGAATCATCCCCTACTGTGATTCTTTCTCGTAAAAAAATCGTATTATAAACCAAAATCTCAGGCGCCTCGAAGCTCCATTTTTACTATATAACACTTTGCAACGACAAATTCCTTCGAATATAAAAATAACGAACTTGAAGTGCCTTTGATGAAATGGTCTTTTTTTTTGGGCCATTTGGCTCTAAAATTTTTTTTATAGAGAAATTTGTTTGTTAGCGCGGAGGGAAATTTTTTTATTTAAACAGTTTATACCTAACGGACAGAATTTTTTGTTATATCAACATGAGAAATGTTGGATCAAGAAAGATAAAACTCTGCTGGCGCTGAAAAAGAAATGTAATTGTGTGAGAAGAGCGAGTTGGTTTTATGGTTTTCTATATAGGAGTAGGATGATAATATGTTGCACTTTCAAAAAGACTCATTTAAGAGAGGAGAAAAGCTCTTCAATCAAGGCAGAATCTGTTTATCTTGTTAAAGGAATAAAGGTGTTTTTTTTTATATATAACTCTTTTGGATCAAGAATGTTACTGTTTTGAGAGCAATATTCTACATATGTTAACCTTAAATTTCTCTCTGAAGTTTGCAATAAGTGATATCATAAATAGAACTTGCTTCACTCGAGAAGACTCGTTAAACCTCCACATTAAAAGCTGATGAAGTAAAAATTGGTTGTTACGACTGAAATATAGTAACACTGAAACAGGCACTGCTTGTTATATTAGCTCAATAAGTTTCGCTTAATATTTTCTCAACTAATTTCAGTTAAATTTTATTCTAAAACTACTTGGTTATATATTTAAAGTGAATATTAATTACAATGATTATTCTGTTTCTCCTACATGTTAATTTCTTTCCATTATTTAAAACATACACCATACAAAATCAAACGTTATTTCAGCTGAAAATGTTTTACTTTCCACCTCCGTTTGTAAAATGTGCAATTTATCCATCCATACATTATGGTAGGACTAACATCTCAATTTGACTCGACAACAAAGACAGTATTACCCTGCGCATCTATCTCTCTCGGCAAGCATTTCAAGCGTCAGCCCACGTTCCAGTATTACTACATTTCAGTGGTTGTTACCGATTAAAAATTTATTGTTAGATTCATATTGGCGAGATGTTGGTGTATTTCATATTAATTGCTAACAGTTTTATGACTGTTATCGTAATTGGAATTTATGCGACCTATGATAGTTTCTTGTAGATTTTAAATTACATTCAAACAAGTCTTGTTTGAATTTTTTTAAAGTTTCTTTTCTTTTCGTAAGAACCTATAAAAATTTGTATGTTTAAATTTGAAAACGAGTCATTTAAAGGACTTTGAACTTTGGGACGGTTATCGCGCGAGATTCAAAAATATTTATTTATTTTATTTACCGCCAGCAAGGCATACCAGACGAATCTGAATACGGATTCTTATGTAAATTTTTCGAAGCCAATTCTCGTGCTGGATTTCATGGATACCAACATGTTATATAAAAAAGGAAGCACGGTATTGCGGCAGCCTAGCTACTTTGCGTGTTAAGGAAACATATTTCATAATTCGTTGATTTATTTATGGGGATGGAATTAGGTCAATCTGTTTATGATTAGTTTGAATTTACATTCATTCAAAAAGTTTTCCAATTTAAAGTACAAAAAATATATTGATAATGCATTTACGGATCATTCGCAAAAATGTAAATTAATATGATAATAATTGTAATTTTTATTTAATTAATCGAACTTTATTAGTCATTCTTCAATGCAAAAGTTTGACAATTTATTATTCAATTAAACAAAAAAATGTCAGTCCTCATTGAAATACTGATTATCATCTGGTTTTTCAGAGATTTTCCAATTCTCTTGGCAAAATTATTCTTATATTTAAAATTGATTCGTCCCAACTAATGGATACCAAACACTCATATTCATCACTAGGTTCAACAAGCATTAGCTTGCAGTGATGATAAATTTGAATTTCATCGGTACCACTGCGAAGGGACTCATTGACTTTAAGCAACCACCGCTTGTTCATTAAGATAATCAATTGTATGACAAACAATTTACCAGGCGTCATTTTTTCCTGCAATCTTACAAAATTCCTGCCCCCCCTCCTTGCTGCCAGTTCGAATGAAGCGCGTAAAAAGAGAGTCATCAGGAGGAAGTAATCATCCCCTGTGCCCGCAATGAAATTAGCTGAAAAGGGTCGCGAGTGGTGGGTTAATGGGCGCGCCAAAGGGTGTTGTTTTTAAAATATATATGAAAACGAGAAAAAAAAAGAGGAGGAAGGTACGGGGGGTGGGGGGAGGGGCGCGAAGAATGGGCTCGGTTGAATGCGAATAAAAAGGGCATTCCTGCGAGGAGGAGTCCGGAGCTTGGTTAGAGGAAGTGGCGTGGGCCAGGTAGTGCTTGCGCGCAGGGGAGGAAGGAACACAGAAAGACGAAACGGGTACAACACATCTTGGCCTGGCGTCCGTGTGTGCGACACTCCGGCGCGGAGGCTGCGCGGAAAAATCGATAGGTGCCGAGGAGCGTAACAGTGTGTAGCTTGGCGAGCCAGTCACAGTCGAAACCGGCAGGCAAAAGCACCAGCGACGGCGTATCGACGCGAACACGTTGCCCCGTTACCGTGCGCTGCTGCTGCTGCTGCTGCTGTTGCATTAGCCGTGGTGGCGTAGCGCCATGTGCCGGCGCCCGCGGTGCCCCGGCTCCGGCCAGCGTTGGCCCCGCGCATTTTAGCCCGGCTTTATGTTACGCCGAGTCGCTCGCACGCAGCCCCAACCGCGGCGCCAGTGTGGGTGCCACCAGCTGGACTATGAATTCTCGGCGTCTCACCGCGGAACACTTTGCCCGGTGATGCTATGGAAGCCAATTCGCCCCAAGTCTGCCGAGACCTCGGATGAAGGTGAATGAAACTGTGCTACGTGTCCCCCCCCCCGACTGCCCCTTCCTTGGCCCCCTTCTTATCCTCGCCCCCCTCCCCCTATTCACTTCTTATTGCGTAACCCTTTCGGAAATAGTGTGCTGGTGATTCGAGCGGGGGGAAGGATTAAAGCGGCGGCCGGATGCGCCACCCCGGTGCGGTGGTTTCGCACCTGACCGGTTTCGAGGTTCCTGACCCCAATGGCACTTTTTTTTTCGCATCACGGCGCGCCAGTCCCTGCCAATTTAGCCGCACCGCTGGCGGCTTCGGGCACAATGGCCAGCTTTTGAGGTTTGGTTTCGGGGTTCAAAGACCAGGCCAGGCGTAATTAGATGGCTGTGTAGCGAGTTTGTAATTGTGATGGATAGTGCTGATAATGTTGGGACAGTTTTGCACATTTTGACTGATGGGGGTGGCTTCGGACGGATTTTCAGAGTTTATTTTGTTATTTTTCGACCTATGATAAGACACAAGTGTGTGAGAATATTTCTTGCTGGGGAAGTAGTACGGAGGGATGGAATGTTATAATTGAAATGCTTTCTGTGCGGATGGATTAATTTAAATATAGTCAAGTATTGAGTAGTTGAGGACAAGATAAGGAATCATTGATTCCAATAAAAGATTCAATATTACCATACTTTCTACATTACCATAACGCGGCATTTATTAACAACTTTAATAATCGTTTGTTCATTTGAGTATTGTTGGATATATATTTGGAAAATCTTACGAACGGAATATTTCAGTTCAATATGATACGTAAATGTGTTAACACTTTCAATTTGCATTTATCAAAAGTGCACTGGTAATAAGTGTCATAAATTGTATTATGTCTAGTCTAGATTTTGACGTATTCATATTTGTTGACCAAAGTTATAATAAATTAAATTGATAAGTGATAAAAAAGATACATAGTTTTCCCTTGTTTAATTCAAAAATACTTTCTCTAAGGTTTTAAATTTTTCAATTGATGGGTTTTTAATTATACGTTCCTTTTTATTTTCTCACTTTAGTTCTTGTCGATTTAATATTCCACAATTTGTGCCAGATTATGAATGGAAAATTGAATGCTTATCAAGAGTGTATTTTAATTTAACAAATTTCAGATAATCTATAATATAATTTGAATATACGCCATGTTTCCTAATACTTAAACTATAAATTAGACTTAAATCTGAAAAGAATAATATTATAATATTATAAATGCATACTTATTCCTTCCGGTTATAACTTATTATTTATATATTAATTTTATATATACATATCTTATTTAATAGTTAATTAGAAAAGTATCCTTAGTATCGCTTCAACTTTTGAATTTTCCAAACGTCAAACATTTTGGAAATAACAAAGGCACAAGTTTTGTTCCACTCGTATTAATACTTTATGTCTCAGCCAAAGATCTATTGCAAAAGGGGAAAAGTTGGAAGTCGCATTGAGAACGTTGGCACTCGAATAAAAAAAGTATTTCGCGAAAGAATTCTGTCAATTTATGAGAGTCTAGGATTTATCTCGAATGAACATTTACGGAGACGGCGTTGCAATTACCATACTCAAAACACGAACAAATATCTCTACCATATATTCGAATTCCCCGAGGAAAAGTTTACTTTTAATAACAAGGTTCGAAGTAATTCCTACTATAGGTTGGTCTATCTTTAATTTCAGAGTTAAAGCAATGGAAGGAAAGAGATGTTAAACAAAACTGCTATTTATGTTATAAAGTTAAAATAAATAATTAAAATTTTTTTATTTATTTTTCAGTTGAAAGGTCTAAAGAGCTACGTGATATTTATTTAAAAGAAAAAGGTAAAACGTCCATTCTATCTTAATTCGGGATAAATATATTTCATTATTTAAATATTATAGTCCTTTTTTAATTTTAATCTGAAAAATGAAAAGTGGAGACCGAATCATTCCTAACAATAATTGGTGAGAATCATTTCTCTAACATCTTTTTCTAATATCAGTTTGTGTCGTTCTAACCAATGGTTCAGTATACTTGAAAACGAGTCAAGAGGGGGGAATGTTATTTTTTTTGAATCGTGGGAGAGGGAGAATGTTTTCAAAACCAGGACTTTTTTACCTTTAAAGGTAATTTTTTGAAAGTTTACACATGCTAAATATTTACTTTCTTTATTAGATCAGAACTTACATTTAAAATCAAACTCATGTATATATTGTACACTTGACTTTAAATGTTGAAGATGAATTGCAGTCGGAAGACTTTATATTATTCTTTTCTGCGAAAACTTTTCTTTTTATTAAATTTTAAAATAAAGAGTTTAAAAGTAACTAATTCAATTGAAAAAAATTCCCTTCTGTGAAGCGAATGGACTACTTAGAAAATCTTTCTTGATTCTTCTTACAAAAAAAAATATTAATGTCAGTTTGGGATATAGGTATATCAAGGAACAAACTTCTTTTCCAAACTTGAAATTACGTTTTCTACTTTGCTTAACTTTGAAGTCGCGCATGATTATTAAGTGTAATAAAAACTTGTAATTATATTGTTGCATCGAGCATCAAATAATGGTTCGTTGACAGGGAAAGTGGATAAGAGTAATAAAAGTGAATTAATCTTATTAAGATAGTTATGAAATTCTACAAATGTTGCTTTCGAACCTAATTTTAAGGTTAACTTAAAATATCCTTGAACTCAAAAAATTGAAAATAATCCTGGATTTTAAAAGCTTTTTCTTCCTATTACTTTTTTTTATTAAAATATAAAAATATACATGTAATATGAAATTGAAGGATAAAGTGAGAAAATTATTTTATTTACATTTCATTCCTTCCATTGTTTGTTTATTCCTTCCTAGTATTGTTTTTAATTCCGTTTTTTTTTTTCCAAAGGACATTTTCTATTCATTGACGTTCTTTGAAATCCATGAGAGAGATACACCTGTGCACGAATGCAATCATGTTTTATTAACTTGTGATTAATCGATCGCGAATTTATGACTGTGACGTTAATTAATTAATAACTTTTTGTCAGTTGGGATACTGCGCGTCCGTTACGTGTCTTCCAGTGGGTCATCATTTGGTCATTTGTTGTCAACGTAATGTCATGATATCGTTACCAATTATTGGTTACTGATAGGATTTGTATACATGTATACGACGTGGCACCAACTGGATGATACATATGATGATGTATTGGTCGTATATTTGTTTTATGCTAATGATTTACGGATTATGCCTATTTATTGATTGCATATCAGTAGATCGTAGATCGTGTACGCTGATAGAAATTTATTAGCAATTGTTAATAATTTATTAGCGGTAAAAGAGTATTAGAGAATAATGTGAGGAAGGAATAGAACTCGCTACCTCACAGTCATTTGTCCCTTTATTACAACTCTACGTAAACATCTGTGTCTGGAAACTTTTAGGCCACGCGCCTTTCGCAAATTCACACTTGTGTCTGACATAGATGGCTACTGTTTTACATGGCAGCATAGAGGGGTGGTAAAGTGTGGTATAAAGGTGTCGATGAATTTCATCAATAATTCCTTATCATGTTATAAGAATGACTACAAATGTCCTTGGGTTATTATAAATTATGATAGTAATTACACTGAAAAAAAACATTAAAAATTACTGTGCTGGAACCTTAAAGCGAAGCCGTTTGCACAATATTGAAAAATTTACCGTGCCAGCACAGTAAAAATTACCGCATTTTCCATACTTTGGCGTGTTTTACCAGAATTTTTACTGTGCTGGCACGGTAATTTTTTTCTATATTGTACAAACGGCTTCGCTTTAAGGTTCCAGCACAATAATTCTTAATGTTTTTTTTTTTCAGTGTACTAAACAAAATTTCTCTCAGTACATGTGTGATTTATGGATGTACCCAGTTGGAAATTTTTAAATGGCGCAGCATTTCGCCAGTACTGGCGGACAGTAGCCGACCGTTGGCTCGCAACATTGGCGCAACACTGGTATGAAACGCCAATTTACTTTGCGCCAGTACTGGTGGCCAACCATCGGTCGCCAGTACTGAACCAATGTAGAGCCGTTATTAATAAAATAATAATATATACATATATATAAATTCTTTTCTAATTTGTTTATAAACACTAAACAAATGTATTGTGGGAACTCTCACTTTTATTTTAAAAAAGAATATATAATGTAAAAGTTATACCTTTTTCCAACATTGTTGACTTTTATTTTTTCCATCATGACTGTATATTACTTTATTACATGAAAAATTTTAAAT
>JABFPN010005965.1:0-12269 GCA_022817305.1 Leptoteleia sp. ZL-2020
ATTAGGAAACTGAAACTATATGTAGCGTATAAGAAATTTTCAAATTAAATATATGAAAACTTAGCACATATATTACACTACTTTACATAATTATGTTTCCTTTTCGCATACTTAATGCTAAGCTTTCGTACATTTTATTTGAAATTTTCTTATACTTTCCGTATAGTCTCAGTTTCTTAACTATATACGAAAAATTAATATATTCTTTTTCTCAGTGTATATGTTTTAACAATTTCAAATATATGGTTGATATATGGTAATAATTGATTTCAATATAAGGAAATTATTGAAACCATACATGGGTAGAATATTATATCAATTATTGCCATATATAGACCATACATGTTTCATTTTTATTAGGAATATATTTTACATGGATTATTGTTGTTCTCGTATACTTGTAGAAATATTTTCAAAACCTTGCACTCGATTTGTCAAAAAACCCAACTGAAACAGTAAGCTGCAATTGAATAAGTTCTCGGAACTATAGTTTATGATTTGTCCAACTATAAATTTATTTAGCCCAACTTATTAAACAATAACTTAAAGTTCTTAGTTGGGTGTACTAAGCAAATTTTTCTCAGTGTGGAAGTTTATATCTATAATCAAAATAAAAACAGTAATAAATGTTTGGATATAAATTTTAAAGAAAAAATGAGAACATTCTTAACAAGAAAGATCATTGTTCGCGATATATTTAGTTATCAAAATCCACTTAAGCAGAAACGAGTCGTGCTTCGTAGTTTTACGCTCAAGAGGTGAAGATTTATATCTGTATTCTTGAAAATGTTTATATACTTCATCGTTTTGAAATCGCGAATCAGTCGACGATATATGAAGTTGGATTAAGAAGCAGTTAAATTTTTTTATCTAATAATTGTAGACTAATATTAGGCTCAATTTTTATTGAGCTTCATGTTATTTATATTGCAAGAAACATATATTTCTAATAATTCCTGAATATAGAATAATAAGTTAAAATACCATACCTTACAAAAGTAAGTTAATTTTTGTTAGTTTAACATATTTTGGTGAAAAGTTAGTTAAATATTAGAATATTTATGCAACCGAAAATGAATATTTACAGTCTAAAAAGAGATTAAAAATTGTTACAAAATAACCATTTAAAACGCGAGGTCAAAAGAACCGTGTGAGATATTGTTAAGTGGTCTTCTGTCTGCAAATAAGAGATTATTAAAAGTAGGAGACATCGTGAGAACACTTCTGCTCTTAATAAGCTCTTAAATGCAGACATAAGTTCACTTAAAGGTATCTTATTAAACTCTCACAGTACTGATAATACTAATACATTAATAATATCATTTGGAAATAAATAAATGAATTCGACTGCAGATACCCTTAAGTTTAATTCGGGTTTATGCTATAGTATTAAACAGTTTTTTTTTATTTGATTACCGAAAATATGATATTTTTTACACGGAAAGAATTTTGAATAATAAAGAATTTTATATATAACAAGTAATTATGTATAAAAATTTTCCACAATAATTGATACACTAAATAAAACGAACTTTTTTTACAGAAATTATTTTTATAGCAAACTCAATTTATCAAAAAGTTATGGATTTTTTTTAACTTTTTAAACAATTTACTGCAGAATATTTTGAAAACTTCTTTTGCTTTTCTTAGATATAAAACTCAAAATGAACTTTATCCGAAGATCTTATATATTTGTCGTATAAACTTTCCTAATTCACTAAATTATAAAATTAAATGACACACACAATTTTTCTTATAGAAAAATTATATTGAAAAATGTTTCCTCAATAGTTTTAGTACTCAAATTCAAACTTTCATGCAGGTACTAAAAAACCTGAAATACAAAGAAAATTCGTATCATAATAAGAACACATTGAAAATATTATTGTTTGTCAGTTAGTATTCAATAAAACACAATTAAATCCAACGAACCATGGAATCATGTATTCGCTTTTTGTACAAGTTTCCAGGTTAACGGTGGAAACTCTTGCGTGACCGTAATATGACGAAACATAATAAAATGTTGAATCTCGAAAAATGGAATGGGGAAAATTTCATGAAGTATAAGTTAATTATTGAAAACAGGCAATTGAGTGGTTTAATTTTCATAATTACTTTATGAAAAGCGAAAAGCTTTATTATCTAATTAGTAAGTCTTTTATTATTATATCAAAAGAATTGCAGACCCACACGTAAATTTAATTAATAATGTTAACATTACAATACACCTGTGATACTGTAATAATCATTATGATAATTTATTTCGATTCGTATTTATGAAAGTTAAATATGTAATATTTGTTACTTCATTACGAATAGTATATTGTGTTCGTAATGTAATGTAGGACAGTGTATTAACAAGTTAATGTATGATATTAATGTAAATATATTATTTAAATAATTCTGTCACATTGAGAGAAATTAATTACTAATTACTACTGTACTTTATAATAACTCGGTGATATGTGTGCATTTAAAGTATTCCTTATAATATAGTATTTTAAAAAATAATTAAAGAAAATTGTAACCAAGGATTAGAACTCATTAGTTTTCAAGAAAAAACCATGTATAGCTGGAATATTGTATCAATTATTGCCACTTATCGACCACGTATAATCATATTTGTCCATACATGATTTAATTATCTTATACGAAATCGTTAACATATATATGAACTATATATGTTTCATTTTTATTTGGGTTTAGTCACTTGTCGTACCTTTTACCACCTCTTTTTCCCGTCGCTTAAAAATACAGGTATTACTTCACAAATATCCGTGATCGGAAACATTTAGACCACGCCCATCTCACATTCACACCAGAATTTGATGAAAATAAATAGTTTTTCAGGCGGGGACGTAGAGCGGTGGTGAAGCGTGTGACTGGTGATGTAAAGAATTATATTTCTTGATCACGCTTTTTCCTAATATTTTTTTTTTTTACAATATTACATATAAGTATACACATATCCACGAGTTATTATAAAATATGTTAGCAATTATTGATAAATTTCTCATGGAATACACTGCATATAATATATAAGATCGCGTATAAATTATATAATAAAATTGTGCCTCTATAAACGTGCATTACTGCATGTACATCCATAGATTTAATTAAAATAAAGGACAATTGCTTTTTACGTCGCTCGGCATGTCTTGTATATGTTTTATCAAGATATTTATCTTTCATAAATTATATACGTTGATGAAGAAATAATGCAATGAATTTCATTAAAGTGAAAATTTAATTACGAGTCGAAAGAAAATTAAATGAAGTATTTATTTATTGTACTGAGTAAATTGAAAAATAATTAAAATTATTAATTGAGAACTTGGAAGTCAAAAATTTATTAATATCTGTGAAATGAATGCTTACTTATGTTAAATAACCAATGCATGGCGTTGCGCATGCGGAATATCCAGTTCCGAAAACTTGAGAGAATTAGTTATTTGTATACTTTTGTATATAATGTAAATATATGTACACATGTAATGTAATGTATAAAACAATTCAGCAATAATAATTATAATTTTATTAATGCAAAATTTTGATGAATGTTAAACGAGAAGATTTAGCGACATTCAAAAAAATATATCGCTAGCTTAAGATAGTAATTTTACAAATTTTGCAAGTATATGGCCAATTCATAATAATGTTACTAATTTTTATTAATCTTTTCTCTCCGTCCGAGAATCTCGAAGAAGCCACACAATTTAATTGAACAGTATATTCTTAAAATAGTCAATAAATTCTCATGTAAAAATCAAGATATATGCAGTATTTATACATTTTTACCCGGGTTTTAGAGTCAAAATCTATAAAAAAAAAGTTTCATCGAACCTTCATCGAACAAAATCGTTTTCAAGTCGTCGCAACATTGAAACGCGAGCCACCCTCGAATCCCACCGATCGCCATTATAGTGGGCATTTTTTAAGCTCAACGCGGTGGTTCGCCCTCTGCTCGGATATGAAATAAAATACGATCCTCGCGGTATTTAAAATCAAATCGATTACCTTTCCCCGTGGCGTCCGTCTCTTTCCCCGCACACACTCTCTCTCCTTCTCGCGGAGATACGAAAAAGCTCCGCGTCCTGCGCAGTGAGCGCACGTCGAAATTCAAAGCCCCGTCGCGCCGTCAATGACGGTACTACCGGCGTTACTACTATGAACATTGCTCTCACGCTCGTCGTAATAATTGCGCCCTTACCAGCGGCATTCATCGCGGCTATTTATTCTAACGCGGAAGCGTTTTGCCGTCCCCCCCTCGCCTTGAGCCCTGAAAAGCGTCATGACACCTCGAAACAACGTCGAAGCGACGTTGCCGGAAGACACGCGAGCTTGCCGTACGCGCTTCCGTGTGTGCGCGGGTGTAAAAATATGTGTACGTGACGTCACGGCGGATCGATAGTACCCTAACCCCATCGTGGGGCTGCGCACGCGCCACCGTCCCGCTAAACCTGAATTCCCGCCATATTACATTGGCATCATGGAGTGAAACACGATGTGCGACCGGGGTGGCTTAGGATGCTTCTGCACGCGAAAGGTAAAAGCGAACGGGCCTGAACCGGCCGCCGATTTGACCGCCCGGAAGTGGCCCCGTTGGCGCGAAACCCTCGCCGGCGCCTGGCCGGATTCGATCGCCCCGACCGCCGCGCCGCTCCGTCTCCGCGAGCAAAAGTGACGTGGTGTTTCCGGAGCGCTTTCCAGTGATCTCGAGTGATTTTCCCAAAAATCGGCCTCGGCGCCGAGCTTTTCCGCGCCCGAAAAATGGACCCCTCGGAACCACCGAACGACGTAAATGTGTCCCGGTTGTGCGTACGACTACCTGGTGTTAATTTCAACGCGCATGACCACTCGTGAGGGGTTCGGACGAACGAATCGACCGCGTGGATCGTCCTCGTGCCGTGACGTGGAAATGAAACTCCGGGTTACCGTTTTGGGGCCCCGTGCTTTGGATTCATTAATTATCTTATTGCCGGTGCGATTATGAGCGTCGCGGTTGAAATTGCGCCATTGACCTGAACGAGCGGCTCGGTTCAAAGGTCATTGGACCGAAATCCTCGAAAGACTAGTCGTGAAAAGAGATCGGATTAATTTGATTCTCAGCGGATTAAATTATATTTCAAACAATTTGCCATTGACTTGGATTGAATTTAATACGACTGCTAAATAATTAGATGTTTTTTTTTTTGTAATCTATATCATGAGAGTTAATAACTTTGTGTTACAGTAAACTCTTGACCGAATTCATCGATAATATGACGAGTGTTATTTTATATAATAGTAAAAACTGATACTTTTCCATTCGTCTTGTTAAAAAATTCAGTCGAAAATATATGCAGTCAACAATTTTAATTCCAAAAATTTTCATTCAATTTTTGAAATGTTTCATTTGTTAACGATTTATTGTATGAAGTGTGTAAAAAATGAGCGTTTTCTGACCCATTAACACTTTCAAGAAACCCCCCTCTCTACCCATAATTCATTGCGGCTACCTGTAAAAGAAAGATAACCATGCGGAAACGAATTAAACCACATGTCTTTGATCCAATGTTTGACAGATAGTCCCTATTCGTAAGCTTACACATACACTGTTAAACCGTACAGTTTGATTGGTTAAAGCCTCAACCGCGCTGTTTTCGTACTTTTTTGCATTGAGAGTGTTAATAAAAGTTCATAAAATGTTCATTAAATAAATCTCTCTTTAATGGTATTATTTATATTTGATTTAATTGGAATATATTTTTGTAACTGTAAAATGATTTGTAATTATTATTTTTTTGTAGAAAATTGATATATATACTTTTAAGAACGATAATCCCATTAAAGATTCAAAATGTATACGGAATGTTTCATGAAGAAATGTTATAAATGTTAAGTGCCTGTTTTCTTTTTTCGCAGGAGGGCCGCGGAGATGTGACGGACATAAGCGCGAGTCCTGGGAGGCAGGCTCCTGTCAATCAGTTGCGTCCCAAGGAGCCACCTCCTATGGTCATTCAGAGCGATTTCAGGAAAGTAAGTTTTTTACTCATTTTTAATTCTACAAATGTTTACTCTTTTTATGTATATATTTAAACATCGATATACAAATCTTTTATATTCTATGCATTGTCTTTACATGTGCCGGACGTAATCATATATATATAAGTTCATACTCATTTCTTATCGCATTTTCCCAATATTTCTTGAATAGAGTACTTATTCTATTAGATACCAAGTATCTTATATCTATACTTATATATACCAAGTATCACATGTAAAAATCAACATACAGGTGACATATGTGTTTTACCATGTAAATATCAACATATATGTCGCACATATAAATTTTTACCTGGGATCTATTTCTTAAATAAGACAATTTCTAAGACATATATTTGTAACAGTACATTAAATTTCATTTTAATTAAAAATTTGTCTTTAAAATGAAACGCTTCTCAATTTAAAAAATTTAATGAACTCATAACGTTTCACTTGGTGGAACTTTACTTATTTATTCATAACTTTGAAATAAACCGCATTATCAGTTAAATGATTTTCTGCGGAATTTTTTTCATATAAACGCTACCTTGATGTCATCCAATTTGACCTATGTTTATTCATAAATCGTAAACTGTCTTAGTTTTTGCTGATTCGGGAAATTTCACGATTGCTTACGTAATGACCAAAAATGAAATTGCAAATAAATCATTTGTCCTCCCTTGGAAATACAATTTTCTCAACTGTAATTGCCTCGGAGCAAAATCACGGATCTTAATTATTGTCATATAATATATCAAACCAGCGAGTCAAAATGTGAAGAAATGAAGAAAAGAAAAGTCAGATTAACTGTCTGCAAAAGATATTCTGAATAACTTATATAACCATAGAAATTTTATAAAACGAAGCAATCCGATTAGTCGGATTATATCTTGCCACGTTCTTTGAATTATATGAATATTTAAAAAAAAATATATATAAGAAAAGGGATGCATTAAAACGCATTTCGCAAACATTCCGGAAAGTATTGCTACGTTCTAAATAAATGGATATTAACAATATTTCATACCACCGGACCGCCGTAGTTCAATTATGTAAATAGAATGTCGGCTGAACAATGATTACAGAGTATAGATCAGAAACTATTTATTGATTTGAACTTCCCACCAGGTATTAAACTTTATACATCCAAATTCCAAATTGATATCAATTTGCAATAATTCCAGCGTTATATTTTCTTATCAGTTTCCATAAGAATTTGTCCCTCATTTTCAGTACAGCATTCTTGATGAATTAAATTACTTCAGTCATATTTTATTTATTAGAAAAAGTAAAGTAGGAATAAAGGGAATAAAGTTAGGAACATGAATATATTTGTATATGCTTGAAAATGTGTATGTGAAAAATAAAGTTTGTATACTTCAGCAAAGTACACTCAGAAAAAAAATCCGGTAATCGTTAGTGCATATACGGAGTTGGATTTCGAGTCAAATATATAATCATGTATTGGATGCAACTCCCATTTAGAGCTGACATAATAGTAACAGATAGTAAGCAGAAATAGGTTATAAAAACTCTTCATTAAAAAATTGTGTTTAGTATTTCAAAAGTTGTCGTATACCTTTTATCCAAAAGTTCCAGTTTAACGCAATTAATTGATGCAATTTTTAATTTAGATTAAAAATATTAATGGACATTTAAGTTCAATCCTAAGATTAGGTAATTGGAATGCATATAATTCCACAAAGTATCTATGTTTTATTTGTTATAACTTCAGTTACTGTAGCCATAATTACATACACTGAGTAAAATATGATAGAGTAAAGTATGATTATTGTTAGTAAACCGAATGCATAAGGCATTTGCTCGTGTTTTGTTCTAACATTGTGAGGCATTTCACCAACATAATAGGACTGAAAAAAATAATTTCACATTCTATAATGCACAATTAAACTTTAAATACCTAAAGAAGGCTAAGTGGTTAAGTTGTCAACAAAAATAAAAATACTTTGAATAAATAATATGCATATACTTTTTAAATTTGATTTTATTTGTCCTATTACTGATAGTATTTTTTTAGAATCACTGTCAATTGTAATTGAGTAAGCTTAAAAGTGTTATAAGCGTCAATTATTTAAAAGAAAATGTATTCTGTTGTTGACAGGTTAGCGGTATTAGTACAGAAATTTTCAAGCAAATTGAGACTGTAGAAAACGATCATGACGCTTCCACCGCTGCCGCCCTCGAAGCCGTCGAAAGACGCGGCGAGATGGTCGTCCGAGTCATTGAACCTCGCCAAATGGGGAGGCAGGCCTCGGAAGCGGCGAAAAAGTTTATCGCGATGCAGGTACGACTTTTCAGCCCCGCTAATTGTGTTCAAAAATTAATCACAACTCAGTCCGGAGCGTAGCATTCGTTTGATGAAAAATTGCGCGGAAATTATGCGCGCATTGAGAGAAATATAGCTCGGAGAGAATCGAGCAATAAAGCACTGCCGAAGTGTATAATTTCAAACTTCTTATATTTCCGGTAACGGAAAATAAAATGCTTTATAGAATTGTTGAACGCACGTTATTAACGTTCACTTTAATCGAGTTGAGAATGACGTATTTCGTTACGAGTGCCCGTGCACAAAACAATATTTTGCACACTAATGTGGAACGATGTATTTTACGCACGAGCAATACTACGAAAATTAAATATTTGGAGTAAGAAGCTAAATGCATTTTGTTTACTGGATATAAATTCGGAAAAGTGAAGTTCTAAATTAAACAAATCACTGTACAAATATAAACAATTTCTGTACATTAAGTCGGTATGACTGCTTTGACCGAATTCAAATATTTTTGTTATAATTTAAATACCGTTTTGTAAGATAATTGCATAATTCAAACTGTGTATCTTGTTGTTGTAAGACAATCACTTTTGACACGATGCAATTGATTTTCTTTCTAAGTGTTTAACGTGAAAAAGTTGCCATGTTTTCAGCAGTATATTTCGTATACAATATAATGCATGTGCAAAATGTAATATAACACGCATATATAATTTTTTGTGCATAATGTTTATATAATGTCCATTATGTATCTAATAATTTTACACGAAAAAATTTCAAATACGATTTGTCATTACTTGTAAACCCTTTCAGATATTCATGTGTAAATTATGTGAGATGAATACTAAAATGTCAAGTATTTCTTCATTATTTATAATTTTATGTACTTTAATACCCGAATTACTATATGATATATGACATTTTTATTTATGTTTTTACATTTTAAAAATATTGTACTTTTTCGTGGATTAATATAAGACTAAGCCAAGTTAAAGTATTTAAAAGTTTAATGCAAAATTATCTTCAATTATACAACGATAATTATAACTGTAAGAACTTTTAAAGTTTATCGAGTCATTATTTATGTTTACATAATATATTTTCAAATCGAATGTAAATGTTTTCAATGAAACTTAATTATACATAAATAGTCATGTCTGAAGTAGTCTCTTTAATACTGAAAATATGTCTAATAATTTTAATGCATATGAATAAATATTTCTCTTGGTAGCAATTCACTTATGTTAAAGTTTATAAAATTTTGAATTAAATAAATGCCACGACTTCGCTGCGTAGGATGAATTAGACGATGAAGACAAAACAAACGCAAATCTGTTTGTAACGAAATTGTATTTCCAGGATCCGAAGCATCCAATTTACTTTGTCGAAATAATTAAAAGACCGGGTCAAACATTGGGTCTGTACATTCGCGAAGGCAACGGAGTCGACAGAATTGATGGCGTTTTCATATCGAGGATAGCACTCGAATCTGCCGTGTATAATAGCGGCTGTTTGAAGGTAAATAAAAATTACTTATTTGATGCTGGAATTGGTTATTTCTTAGACCATGTAAATATGTTAATTAAAAACGATATATTACCACTTTCATGAGTTCTGAGAGTTAATTCGTCTGAATTATAATACGTTTATTAAAACGACCTTTTGGACGTCATTGAGAAAAATGTGTTTTTAACGTAGCCAAAAATACTGCGAGGATATAATAAGAAAAAGAAATTAAAATATTTTGTTAAGCCTACAAGATTTTTTTAATCTCATTAAATGACATTTTTATTGCTACAACTAAAAAGATCTCTGTGTAAACAAAGAAATATGGATGTAAATCCGGTGTAATTTTTTTTTCGTCTCAAATGCGTCTACAAAACAAGACTTCTCTTTTTTGGAAATAAAGTGATCCTAATGTGAAATAAAGGACCATGTTTTTCTTCGTAAAAAGAAAATCTAGTATTATTTCCGACGATATACCAGAAATTATGATTTTCGTACACTCATGACAAAAAGTGTCGCGCGCATCACGGTAATGCATAATAAACCACTTGACAAAATATACTTCATTAAATTTGTATTGATAAAACAATTTATGTTTTGTTTGAAAATCAGATTTTACAGACAAATTACATTTAAGAATCATTTTTATTATTTATCAACTTAATAATGTGATAAGACTGTAATCGTTCTGGGACAAAAGTGTACATATGGACATTCGTGCCATATCTGCGATAATGCATTATCATGCGGAGAGAGGGATGATATAGATAAAGTTTTATAATTATATCTTTAGTGTGATTGATATTCGGTTTTAAGTTCGAAAGAACTTTACATTAAATAACAGTACTAGTATAGATAATTACCAGAAAGTAACGTACAGAATAGTACTTTCCTTTATGATCACTTCATATACGCGGAAAAAAGATATTCAACAAATTACTATTTGTATCGTGAAAGTGGGATATATTTGAAAAAAAATTATAAAAGAATTGTATGTAATACTAAAAAATTGCAAATTACAATATACGTGTCCAAAATTTATGACAAATATGTGTGACATATTAGTATATTATGCACCAAGAACGGAACAACAGCGATTTTATACGAGTGTGGTCGGAAACTAGCAAGTTTCCGTCCTAGGGCGAAGAGTTTCCGTCCTCATTTATAATCAGCCAATTTCCGTCTTCTAAACAGGACGGAAACAGGGCAGTTTTCATGCACGCGTTACAAAAACAAATATATCTTTCGTCGTTGTTTATATACAGGACAATTGAACTTTAAGCGATGAAAATGTTGTAATTGGAAGATCGAAAAATCTAATGAACTTGAGATTTATTGGGGCGCGCATTCAGACCGTGCCAAAATAACTCCCACAGGAATTATTTTGCCACAATCTGCTCTAATTGGGTCCATAATTAATTGATGGATCACGCGTGGAATAATGCATTACAGGTTAATTAATAATGATTGTTATCATTGGCAGGTTGGGGATGAGATTTTGGCGGTGAATCTGGTCGACGTGACGCACATGAGTCTTGATGACGTAGTGATCATAATGTCGATCCCCAGGAGACTCGTGCTGGCAACAAGACGCGGTCCTCATCAACCGGTAACGCACAGTCGTCAAACCGAGCACAAGGCTCCACCTGTTGTAGTCATTAAACGAGAGCTTAACGAGGACGAAAGCGACCATACAAACAGCAATAACATACGGTACGTAATTGGTACTTCCAATTACACATTCCTGATTGCGCGCCCAATTGTAATTTTAATATAATTCAATTACCGCGACGCGGAGGTGGCGCGCTGTTTAGATGCACGATATTGATAAATGGCGTCAAACGCCGCTCCCACGCTGCACGACGTAACGGCGCGGCCAGATAATTTTTTTCCCCAACTTTGTTCGGCGCGTCGTGCCGACAAAGTGTAACAAAATTGCGCGTCGTTTTTATCAGGTGTTACTTTGTTGGTTTAATGTTCACTGTGGAAATACACTTCGACTGACGGGGATTACCGACTAATTCCAACTTGTAAATTAACATTTTACATTAAACGAACGGTAATGTTCGTGTTGGACGAAAGTGTGTGCAGCGCAAGCCGTCAATATTTAAATGTCATTGCGTTTTAAACGCGCTACGTTTCGATTCAATATTGAATGCTCGTAATTAATCGAATCCACATGATTGGAAATTATTCAAGAAAACGATTAGTTTCGATGATGATGTTAATTTTTGTTTTATACACGGAGAAAAATGTTTAGTTGTGTTAACCAAACATTTGGTTCTTTTTTAGCTGACCAAAATTTTTAGTTGAAATAACCAAATATGTTGGTCAGAATATTTTTTTTAGTTACTTCAACCAAAATTAATTGTTATTGAAACAATAATTTGGTTATTTTAACTAAAGATTTTGGTCAGCTAAAAAAGAACCAAATGTTTGGTTAACA